>JAZBGZ010000310.1:0-38722 GCA_037414795.1 Stenodera caucasica | reverse complement strand
AGTTCAATTTTCGCATCAATTCGCCTCCAGTAACAGGAATCTTCGAGCCTTCATTTTCAACCATATGCCAATGAAGGCAATTTAGTTCACAACTGTCATCCCTAATCAATTACAACTAATATTGATCTGGATAAATATATATATTTTTTTAATCGTATTGAATTAATTACAATCCCCACTCAAACTAAATTATCGATTCTAATCTGATTAATTATGTTGTTGATTAAAGTTTCGGATAAATTTTCTACGATTCTTCTATTCGACATCGAATACAATTATATTTTCGTGTAATGTCACATTTGATCTTATTGATCCACTATTATTTTCTGTTCACTTTGAAGATACCCCGCTTTCAATTCAAACCACATTACCGATTTCAAAACATACATGTCGATTGTGCCAATCTTCCAATCTTATTTAATACATGAATAGAACATACAATGACAGGCGCCGAAGGACTCGATATTCTTAAATTCTTTGAATCCGAAACGATGTATTGCTTATTTTCGAATAACTCCGATTTTTTTGACGTCAAATTCGATCAATTGTTTAAATTGTAGTAGAAGTTTTGGAAGTTTTCCAATGATTTATTGGAGTAGTTTAGTAGTAAATACCTAATAGTATTAGTGGAGTAATCTAGCGATAAGATCTTCAAAAATTTATTTAGACTCAATTCTATTGATACAACGAAACTTTTGCTCGCCTATAATTGTATTGTGGAATTTTGCAAAATTGTTAGTAACCAAGTTTAAAACTTGACAATTTTATGAATATTATTTGTTGGCACCCCTCGAATCAATTGTTCTATAGAGAATTGTCGCTTTTCGTGTTCAAAGTGGAAAAAAATCCCATTGAGAAAACTCTCATCGGAACAATCCCACCGGAATCTGGCTGGAACAAATTTCAACAACACTAAACATTAAAATAATAATAATAATAATAATAATCCCAATGAAAATTTGATCGAAAACAAGCGAATTAGACCAAAATAAAACAAGACCTGACTAGACCGGAAGACCACTTGATCTAACTTGACCAGGATCAGGACGAAAACATCACTAAGATTATTCGATCTAGTGGAAGCTTTCCACGGATTCATTTTCTCACAAGTTGAAATAAAACAAGCTAAGAGGAGTGTGCATTGGATATATTTCTTTTTATATCGTATAAAGTACATAAAACTAATGTTCAACTCCTGTTTTTCTATATACAAGCCGAAAACCTTGTCCAATACTGAATATACACTGTTGTAATTGCAGATTAGGGCCCTGTCATCCGGACTAGTACGATTATTCGATTATATCGTAATTACATACGACATTGAATTGTAGTTTGTTGGTTTCTGTGGTTGAATTTAAAATCATTGAAATGACGCCAAAAAGTATTAATTTGTGCCATTCCATTCGACAATTTTGCTGATTAAAACAGCCATTGATATTATTATATTTTCCATAAAACATGATTTTTAATTTTCTATTTCCATGACCTGTTATTTTTTTTTTAATCTGAATATATTTATATAGGATATAATGTTAAAGACCATTTGTCATATGGATATGATCTGAGCATACATGACTAGATACGAACGTGCCATATAACGAAAAAGGGTTGATCATGGTGGTGGTGTTTGATGTTGGTAAAAATCGCCACCCCCTACGATTGATTTAACACAGACATACATATGTGCTCTATATTCTATGATCAATAAAATGTACTTAAACAGTTCAAACAAATATTGGAAATATTCCCGATAATTACAGTCAATAGAGCAAAAAATAATCGTATCAATTTACTTTCAATAGTTATTCTAGAAAGTTTCTTAATGAATCTATTGTAGCTCACCCCTTAAACGCGCTAATTATCCCTAGGAGAGTTTATCGCGTGACTAGAGGGTAGATGTCTCGTCCCCAAGGCTCTCAGCTCTATTTCTCTTATAATGTGTTATTTAATTGTAGTTGAATATTTCTCGTATTATTTGAATTTAGAAAAAAAAATTAATTTCGTCAATTATCTCGATTCTTATTAAATTCAAACCATTCAGCACTTCATTTTATTATTTATCAAACAATACGAGAATGGTTTTGAATGGGGTGAATTGTAGAGGCGCGATTCCAACAAACCTCCCCAAATCATCTTCGTTCCATTTTATTCTCCCAACATAACAATAATCGATTTATGACAAATGCCATACTATATCCATTTGTTTTCCGTTGAAAGGATAAGTAGCAGGATTCTATAATAACATACAAAAAAAAAACAAACGAGATAGAATGAGAACAATTTTTACAACTTCACAATAGAACAAACGACCAAAGGTTCAATCGTTATTCAAATTGGATTATTTTGATCCTTGTCCTCTCTTTTCTACACATGTAAAAATCAAAATGTTTGTCAACGAAAACAAGATTGAATCTATATTTTTGGGTAGTATAGAACTTTATACTGGACGACACACAATTCCAATTGATGATACTGGAAAAATCATCTAACCAATAATGACTGGAGGGCTATATATTTATTCCAGTCAGCACAATTCCTATAACAACGTCCTATATTTATATGATAGGACATCCGAAAAATTGATAGACTGAAGTGAATTTCGGTTAATGCTTTTCAGGATTTAAATGTTACTCTATTGATCGAATAATATAAGAGTTCGTTCTTTGTATCGATATCTATTTTTTTGCGAGCTTTCATCAGAAACTCTCGTATATAGTCGAGTAAAGATTTATCGGTTTCTGTTGTATCTCTTCCGAAAACTGGCATGATTTCCAAATAAATGGATGTCTTATTCACCGGCGTGTTACCAAGTCGAGTGAGATGAAATTCAAGATTTTGAATAAAATTGTAAAAAAGATCTATAATAAGAAATTACTATAATTTATATCGTTATATTGAACTGGAATCGATGATGGGGCATTTTCCAATTATGTATCGTTCATCGCCCTTAATATTGAGGTAATGTTGTTAAGTTTCATAGTGTGAAATAATGAGTTATTTGTTGTTGTAGCTTTCCAGATAAATTCGTTATTATAATTGAATTATTTCAATCAATATCGTTCTTCTATTGTCGTATATCATTCGTTAATGTTGTTAAATTCCTTCACACAGCTGATGTTGTTACTTCTTCATCATACATAGATGTCGCTTTAGTAATCGAATTACAAAAGGAGTTAACATGACTTTCAATATAATACAACCGCAAGGGATTTCTGTTCCTAGATTACATGTCTTTTCGTATCATTCACTAATCCCAGACGACAACTCCGATACTACCGCAATCTATTATCGAACTAATGAATTATTTAAAGGTGATCCACTTTTTAATTTACTTACTACGGCAATTTTGCTTTTTTCAATCCAACTATTTCCATCACTTTTAAAACTGATTAGAATAATAAAGATATAGTTTTTTTATGGAGCATTTTTGAAATATTAAAAATTGTTTTAGACGCTAGTAATGGAAGATCAACTTTACTTTTGAGCCTTTGCGGTATTTATTTGTCATCGTATTCCGTTTCAGCGGTCCATTTGAAATGTTGTTGAGTTATAAAGAGAATACTACAAGTATTTTAATGTGGTAAATTCAACAAAATACCATTCATTTAACAGAATCAGTTTTTGAATCTCTCGAATTCCGAAATTTGTGGAATATTTCATCCATTCGATTAACTCTCTTTGTCTCTCTTTGTTTTTCTGTTGATTTCGTGTAAAAGTCCAGTGGTTGCTTCAAGTTTTCGATTGTCATTGTCATAGAGCCGTTTTCATATAACAATCTTGAAAATAGCTATAGATGGCAGTTGTTCGGAAACTCAATTCTAAAAGACAAGTTCTAGTAATGTTGCCTTACTGTTGTAATGGTAACAGGATATAAAATTGAACGGCTGGTAGAGTTTGAAGAAAGCAATAATCTGCACGCGGCTGTAGCCCATTATGATCAGTTATGGTTTTGGAAATTGAAGACGTTCAACTTGGCAAATAAACAAACTGCCATTAGTCAAAACGAAAAAGAGGCGCGGTGCGGTTCTGCTTTTAACAACAACGACAACAACAACAACAACAACAACTAACAATGAAATATACACCACATATAAGAACTAGCAGCAGTTAGGTCGTAGTGATAACGACCAAATTATACGGCCACAGCACAAGTACAACCAACAACAGTCTTAGATTTAACATGAAAACTGTACCGTTCCATCTATCCGTCTATCTATTTATATCTGTATATATTCAAATGGGTATTAGTGTATGTTTGTATATGTGTGTGTGTGAAGCAATCATCATTATGCAAATACCGCACAATTTGCATATTTTAGGAACATTTTAAGGAAGTTAATTCTAAAGAGACGATAATGCCCAAACTAGTAAAGAAGAATGGATGATGAAAGAGGGTGGGAGCAAGAAAGAGATGAGATTGAATGCCGTTGACAGGCTCAACATTCCAAAATGATGGTCCTTATTTGCAATCGACAATTCCTTGTTTCAACATGCCAACATCCGCTACAATAACATGAATTGTCCTATTTATTCCTTGATGGATTCTAGCTGAGAAAATATCTCCAACTTGAACGATATCAAACTGTTTTCAACTGATTATTTAGGAAAATCAAGAGGGAATTTATTCGCTATAAAAGAAAATACTAGGCATAAATTGTCCTTCGCAACGAAGGACCACTTGTTCACTGCCACTAAATTCAACGACAATTTCTAAATTATACTAAAGTTCATAATTATGATATTTCACTGAGAAAAAAAGAGAATCCCAAATCATTAATTATGATCAATATTTATTGCAATATGTCAAATTCCAGTCTTTTTGAAGAAATAACAGTTATTCGAGGAAAGATCGTGTAATTGGAATCATAATAGCACAGTTGCAAATCATGAAATATTCACTGGAAAAACTCAATTTTCTTATGCCGTTTTCAACTGATTGTTAGGAAGATTTATCACAATATAAAAATACTAGGCAAAATTTGTTCTTCCGCAAAGAGAATTTATTGATACGAGAACCATTTGTTTACTATCACTAAATTTCTCCGATGGCAATTTCCAAATTATAGTAAAATTTATAACGAATCATCAATTTCTTTCCAAAAGGCTAAAAAATCGTTTATTGGGATATATAATGAGGAGTTTTACTGAAGAACAAAAAATTTTAACAATGAATAACTAGAAACTTGCTCATCAAATCATAAAATATTCACTAAAGAAAACTGAATTTTCTTGTGAAATTTGTAATTTTAAAGGAAAAACTTGAAGTTTGCCCTAAAATGAGAACGACATGATAACTTCAAGGGTAACGAGAAAATGCGATGAAATCAAATAAGCTGCAATAAAAAAATGATGGAAAACGAGAATTTCAATGGAATACTTCAGAGTTGTTTGAAAATTCGAAAATTTCAATGAACTTATGTTGTGAATGCAATGGAGATTTTTATTGAAGGACTAGAAAAGAGAAGAGAAAATCTTGCGATCGCGAATTCAATTAGAAAACGGAAAAATCTACCTAAAACTACTCAACTGATTATGAGTTGAAGTTTCACATGAATATTACGATTCTCAAGTTTGTATTTGATGGGGAAAAACGCGATTTTCGCTTTATAGTCATATATCGAATAGAGTAAATGTTTATAAAATAAATATTGGATAGGAGCATTAGAGCGAATTCAAATATTCCCATTAAAAGCCCATCATCGATTAGAGAGCTCCATAAACCACAAAAAAATACTGAAATTAATAGCACCTATTTTTGGAAAAATAAAAATTAATGTGTTAATACTAAATTTGCGTGCAACATCGACAATTGCTTTTATCACCCCTTTTGGTGTCCTATATCGATTTAATCTGTGATAAAACTCGACTATACACCCTTCTATTGATAATTCGAATTTAATTTTTTATTAGCTCTCGAGCTAGCCACTTTATTCAATGTTCTCTTTGAAATTCCGTCCAGAATCGCACTAGGATTGAAAGATTACAGATTCGAATGCAGATGTCATATAATGGACATTAAGGTAGCTTTTCAATAGAATTCACTCAAATATTCAAGTCTGTTAGTTTCTGAAACGTACCATCACCAATTGCATATATTTCCAACAATAAGATCGATAACGAGACTGTGAAGACTGAAAGAACGACAACTAGAGAGTGCGAGAAAGATAGAGAATAATATTGGCAACGTTATCAGTTATAGTTATGATAGCAGGATCCGCAAAAACTCACGTCCAACCAGTACTAGACCTTGTGCGAAATATGTTTCAAATTAAGTGATTTCTCAGTTCAGTAAGTTGCTGCATTCGAGATTATTAATTTCATTATGTTTTATGGACATAATTCCTGTGGTGGTTTCCGCTTTTACCATCCAACATTAATTTATTCCGAATTTAATCGTAAGTAAATTTAAAGATAAATTAATATTGGCTAGATTTTTGGCTTATAATAATGTTTTTATACTATTTTCAAACGTTGATTGTAGAAGTTCTTCGAGGTTAATTTGTTGAATTTTATTTGACGTTTGTAATTTGCTGATAGTTTTAATTAAATTTTATACTTGATTCATTCGGTTGCAATAAAACGATTTTGCAAGTTTCAACGATAATTTCTCTACGGAAAAACTAAATTAACTGAAATTCTTTCGAACAATATTCAATTTGAAAATTGGAATTTATCTTTTATATACTTTCTATTATGTTGTAATATAGACATTTTTATCAGTAAACGATTGACAAGGGACTTGAACCTTTATATTTAATTCCATTGGGATCTTATCAAGGGCCTTATTGAATCGAATTCTAATCATCGATAATACAATTTCGACGAATCTGAGGAAATTCGAAAAGTCACTAACATCTTTAAACTTCAATTAAGGGCTAAAACTTCGATGAGAAAAAATTTAAAATTGTGAAAAATTATTTTTTCTTGTTCGGAAATATTTAAATTCAGAAAATTATAGAATAAAATCAAATGCTGACCTGAAATTTTGGCCTGTTTGAAGAACAAATTTCTCTAGTTTGGTTAATTTTTGGAGTTTGGAGATTTTCAATGGCTTCAATTTCAAGAAACTGTAAAAAATTTAATCTTTACGTGATCCGATCTTTTGAGGGAATTTTTTTCGATGTTACAGTTACGACACACGAGGACCTCATAGTACTTTGGCGAAACATTGGAAAGATGAAAATTTGGATAGTCGGGCCTTTTTCAGAACAATGACAGAACCATCTACTCTCAGTATCGATGATATCAGTGAAAAAGATGAAGGCGACTATCGATGTCGTATCGATTATTTACGTTCGCCGACAAAAAATCTACGAGTCAAGCTGACAGTTATTGGTAAGTTCAATATAAATTTATTTTTTGATGTAAAGCAATAAAAATCAAAATTTTATCGAGTTTATTTTATATGAATTTTGGCAAGTTGAGAGTTGATAGTGTTGTTAATGTGTTTGCATACCGGTATATTAATGAGCAAACTCAGCTGGATATCGGTGAAAGTTTATGATGAATTTTATTATAACTGAAGGCAATCCTGCTGTTGAAAATTTTAATAAATTTAATATTATTTAATTTGTTAATTAAATGAATTTTGAAGGTGTCCTCGACACAGGCGGTAGGCTTCTCGATAATTTAGCCAGTTTCATTATTGGCTTTAGATGATGATGATGGCGACTGAAATTATAGCTCAGAATTGAATTCTACCACACCTTAATAGCGTCATTATTCGTGTCACAATAAGGGCATAAATCTATCATGATGGTAATTTTTAGTCAAATAAACGTCGCAGATGATGGCTTCTGAATCACGCCTCGACAGCTTCCATATTTTCGCTTTAGCATAAACTCTTAGTAAAGTTCCATTTCACGATCATAAAAGAAGTTTGTTATTTGAATACGAACGAGAAATAATGAAAGTTTTTTTTCTTATTATTTCCACGTTGGGATAATAGAAGGTATTGCTGATCTGTATGGGAAGCCGGTATTTTCCACCTGACGCCTTCCTGTTAGGGTTATTGATTCTATTGGTAAAAGCTCTTGGGCTTCCTTGTGAAACAGGATAGATTAACGCTATGTTTCTCTCTTTAAATATGTGCAAATCTATTCGATATCAGTAAAAT
This sequence comes from Stenodera caucasica, assembly GCA_037414795.1. Taxonomy (NCBI): domain Eukaryota; kingdom Metazoa; phylum Arthropoda; class Insecta; order Coleoptera; family Meloidae; genus Stenodera; species Stenodera caucasica. The sequence continues at coordinate 30,606 of JAZBGZ010000310.1, read as the reverse complement.
TGAGCTAATTCGTATCATTGAAACTATTCCCGAAATTACAAGCGGTTTCAGTGAAATCTTACGATAATTCGCATTATTTCCGTAATATCGAGTATTATTAACAAAATCTATGGAATCAATAAAAATATCGGTACATACTAGGATGATAAAATTAATTAAGCTAATCGTCCATTGTACGAAATAAAATTATTGTTCCAAATGGAATTAGACTGGAATCAAAGCTTGATCGAAACTCAATTGAAATTGTCAATAATTTTAATACAAAAATCACCAGCTTATAATTTGATTATCGAACAGGCAGACAATCTATTTGATTAAACTGCATGGATTCAATTCGAAATTACTTTCTTGTCTGAGGTTTGAATGTTTTCTAATTCAATTAAAACTAGCAAATTTTTCGTCTTGTCTCTCAGAAATAACTAATGATTAATTATTCCGATAGCAAAGCGACTTTATCTTATAGTCGATATTATTTATGATCATCAGAGGTCTTCAGTTGTAAAGGCCGGCCATTTATTAAGATGCCAGTAGCCTTTTTGGAAGTGACCTCTAGTTATGAGTCTGCACATGACAAATGGTCTTTAGACAAAGATAGTCGGGGAAAAAATAAATGGTTCATCAACAAGTTATTACTGGCACATTGCCCAATTGGAATTTTTCTCTATCTAATAAAAAAGAAAAAAAACATTCTATTAAATTCAATTCAATTTTACTCAACTCTTCAAGGATCAAATTTCAACTAACTCCATTGAAAACATATTTTTGAAGTAATAAATCTGTCATCGTCATATGAGATTCTAGCTAACATCTCGAAAACTTTTATCATAAAATATGCATAGACACTAAAAGCGTATACATTACTAACCCCTCACTAATTTTACTTGAAATTCACTATTTTTTTATAAAAAAAAGAGGAGAAAAAACATTAAGAGGATTAAAATTTTAATGGATGTGGTAATAACAGCAGACTAAGGTCCGCTACCTTTCTATACAACTCTATTTACAGGATTATTCCGGAGTTTCTCCCTGGAAAAGTAAACCTCTTGACAAAATTACTTATCGACAATCATGGATTTTATCCGTTATTTTTTTTTTACTATTAATTCGACTTGCACAACCAACGACTAATTATTGTTTTCTCATAATTCTATCGTTTCTACCACATTGTACCATGTTTGAAACTTCTATTAAATAGTCTCCAATTAATAGCAAATTATACGAAATTACTTCAATTTTAGAAACTTTACAATTACTGTATTAACGGTTTTACAGTAAGCTTGTTTCTGATTTAAAGCTGAGTTTGAAAAGAAGGATATAATTGGAAGTTTTCCAGTATGAAACGATATTAATTACTCACTTCAGATTAATGTTCGTGATTATGTTTATTCCCTATAAATACTGATAAACTTCGTTTCTTTTCAATTATGTATAATATCAACATCTTCCAAGTACTTTCTGTATAATTTACGAGAAAGCTATTTTGTAATTTTCTATTATTTCAACAACGCAACTCGCAAAATCTAACTAATTGGTTATTCGTGAAAAAATAATACCCTAATTAATAAATACACTTGAGAGAATACGAAATTTAGGGAACTCTCACTAAGACGACTAGACCGCAGTAAAATCCCCTAATATTTTCCAGCACTGGTCGTTTTCAGAGATTAAATTCTACTTTTCAAAAATAATCGTTCAGAACAAAAATCACGATCTCTTTCAAAGAAGCCACAATAGAAGGCGATTATAATTGACTGAGATCAGTCTACTTCAAATATCTAACGAAAAATTCAATTAGTCGCCACAGTTATTTAATATTGATCAATTTCGAACGGCACAATTTAACTTATGCCGATCAACGATATAATATAAATTTCCGAACAAATAATTTAATTTATTCAATCTATGGATTTTGAAACGTTGCAAAATTTGATTGACAAAAAAATTATCCAATAAATTCGTCAAGATGAGCAGCTCGTTTCACAAATTACATTGAATAAAAAGCTTAAATAAAAAATTTTATTGATTCAAGTCTACTCGGAATTTTTTCCAATCATTCAATCTTATTTGTTATTGATGAGTTTCGTCAATATTGTGTTTCAGTACCGCCACAAAAACCGACAATTATCGATGAACGAGGCAAAGAAGTCCCATCCCATGCTGGACCCTATGAAGAAGGTGGCGATATGAAACTCACCTGTATCGTAACAGGAGGTAAATATATTTGTATTGATTCCTCATTAATTTTGCTGGAAATTCTTTTAAATCAATCAATATTTTAATATCGTCGAGATATTACCATTAGAAAAAGTTCCTGTAACTTTTAGTTAGTTTCGTAGATATTAAAAACTTCCATAATATAACATTTCTCCTTTTTTTCTCCATTCGAAACTTAGGAACTATATACAGAATCTTCATTTTATAACTTTTATATTAAGGTGAAAATTGCGTCTAACAAACGATAAACGATATCAGCGAATCTCAATATTGACTGTTCAGAGAAAAACGTGTTAATTGACCGTAATCATTATTTTGTTTATTTCAATAAAGGTTTCAATATGTTGTATAAATATATGAATACAAATAATCGTTTTAAATTAAATTGGTGGCTTGATTTCGGTTGAGGTGTTGTGGTCAAATCAAACAATACCAGCATATTCGCTATAGATTTTCAATAATTAAAATTGCGCACTGTACAAAATTAATGGAATTGGAATCAGTGTAGATGCCTGGAAGGATCCAACCCCTATTTTATACCGATGCTTTACCCTTTATTCGATCCATCCTCATGCGTATACAAGTTAATGAGATTATACATTCGGGAATCCATCGCAACCAGACATATTTCGAAATAGAGATCAAGAACGCAAAACTACCCATAGAAACGAATAAATGAATTTCACTCTATATGGTATGTGTGTTTGGTGGAAATCAGGCCGATTTTCTAGCCTGAATCTCCGTGTTTTAGGGGTGAAATATGGGATCACGCCCCATTACACCTCTCGACGCTGTTTTGCCTTTTAATACGAAACGATAGTAGGTTATCGTACTATTACTAGTACTACAACAAATACAAATTTCTATCTGGAAAGGTCTATTTCCGGAAATGAAGACTATTTATTGTATAATGATGAAGAAAGGGAAAACAATAGAATCAAATCTTAGTCAACAAAGTATATCAATTGTTGGATAATAATGCGAATTTGTTAGAATTTCACCCTTTCAACAATGAGTCGGATTTATTCCATTTGTAGCAATAAATATATTTGCTTTGTTCAGAAAATTGATATTTTTAACGAAATAGATGGATTCATCTACTTTAGGATAATGGTGCTCAAATTGTTTGGAATTAAATTTAATTTATAAATGAACGACCAACTTTATAATCAAAACCGCAAGATTATTAAATTTTAAATATCGTCCATGTATAATTAATGTTAGCAAGTGGTTATTATCCCGAAAGCTCGAGAACTTAAATTTGTTGTATTTGCTCATTTGAAATTCGCTACTCCAACAAAACTTTTCCACATAGTCTTCCGTTTTTTTTTTTTTCTGTTTTTGTAATTCCATCCATTTTGTGGACCTCTTCTCCACTGAGAACTTTCAAAGTCCTCGACTTAATTAGATGACTGTGGTGTCTTTCACGTACAGAGTAATGGACTACTACAGCTCAAATTTTAAGTAAATAAATAACATCAAGTGAAAAAAAAAAGGTTTGTAACTTTCCGCATTAAACCTAACAGATAATATTAAACTTTTACTGTAACTAGTATTAGTGGATAACGGCCACAGTACTTACACTACTAAACGTATACGGTGAAATTTACACGAGAACGTTACAGTAACGTTGTCACGTAGAAAAGGGCTCGCTTAGTTACTTACAATGCACATGTTCTCCCTGGAGCTATTCGAACGAATGTACGTGGTGTTACCGACAACATATAATAACTTCCCTACAATATAATTCCTAGCAAAATGGTACAGGCTGGCTGGTGACGACTACAATAGTGCTAGTCATGTTTCAAGGAGTTTGGGACAAAAATTGATAAAAATGGAATGGTGTAATTCCGCGATTCTCTTAGAGCGTAATTTAGAATTCAGATGCTTTGGGAATATCGAGCGAATTCCGTTACGACTAATTAAATATTTAACCGACAACGGAATCATTAATAATTAACTCAATTTGTGCAGTAATAATAATGATTTATTGTGAATTAGTCAGATATATTTGATTATCAGAGAAGTCCCGAGTTGCGTTGTGAATATTTGATATCGATTACTGGCGATATTTGGTGGAGGCGCCGGGCGAGTTTACACCAACCGTCAATTATAACATAATTTTCGATATTATTACACTAAATTTTTTCTATTTCAAATTCATCTAAATATTTATTGTTACTATTTCTTCAAATTAAGAATTTATATAAACGACCATTGTAAAGTTCGCTAGATTCTTTATATATTCGATGCCATGCTTGCGATGTCCATTTTACATACTAAAAACGGCTGGTGCGATTCGCTTATTCTTTCTACATTATTTGTTTTCTTCAACTGATGTTATATGTTTGGAGTTGTGTATAGATATCAGTTGAAATGTAATTTATTATCAAACGTTTTAGACAATATTTTCGTGGTTGGGTGATGGTCGATTTGTCTTGATCGCTTTTATTTTATTGACTAAATTTATATCCCTATATCAAGCAATAGAAATAATTTATTGGAACTCTATTTCTCAAAATAGAAATTCAAAACGGTTTTCGTAACAAGTTCATCCAACTATTATCATTTTCAACATCATTACTTCGATCATATTAATAACAGAACTAGACGATTTGTAATGAGTAAAATTTACTAGATAAATAAAATTTGATGGAGGACTTCGTAATACAAACTGAATAATTTAATTTTTGTAATTTTTCTGAATCTATTGTTCGATAAATTATCAATAATTGATTCGGTGGCAATTGTATTTCTAGGTAAACCATCGCCTATAATAAAATGGTGGCGTGGTGAGAAGTTGATCGAATCACATGAAACAGATAGTGGCTTCCAAAATGTTAGATCGAACCAGCTAATCATCCGTGGTTTACAGAGATCCGATCAACATGCAGCATTTACATGTCAAGCTTCAAATAACAACATCAGTCAACCAGTATCAGCGACAACATCCATTGAAATTTATTGTAAGTAAATGAATTATCGATTTTAAATTATATACATACACAAAATTCAATCATTTTAAATTCATTTAATAGACAAACAAATCAATTATTCTATCAAAATCAATTTCAAATATTATTATATCAATTTTTGATCGCTCAATCAAATCGTTTCTCATAAATGTTTGATAAGATTAGGATACGAGAGGAGCTAGAAAACAATTCTCAAGTCCATGTCTATTTGATGAATTGTTTTGAAATCGAAATAATCCCCGATAGTTCTTTTCAATCAATCTACATCCTCAAACTATACTCAAAATTTTGGAAAAATAGTCGCTCGTCCACAGTTTCTTTGCTTCGAAATGTGTCCAATCTCTAATGCTGCAATAAAGGTGAAGACGATCTTCAGAGATGATCAATTCCAACTATTAGAGTTTTCAATAAAAGAAGAAATAAAAAGCTTCTTTTTAGTTATTGGATATAACGATAATTCAACGTTTAATTTTAAATATGTCCGCATTTGGTTTGAGGTTCTGTTCGATTGAACTTGCAGACATAGTAAATCCATGGGTTAAAGGACTAATCTGCATAATGGTTTGTGAATATTGTCGGTGCTTCTACAGTTACGATCAAACACACATATACACGTGAAGACAGGTCTTCTGTTAGACCAACCAATAAATTATATGAAATGTCAAAATGCGGTTTCATACTGTAACATATCTGGATAACCGGAAGCATTTCCTCTACAATCTATTCAATTATTTGTAGGACAGCATCGTCAACTAATTCAACCATTTCAACATTAGTAAATTTAGGTGAAAATAGGTAATTTCACCAAAAAATTTCCACAATATGCGCGTATTGAATTCGAACGAGAAATTCGATATTAAAAGCTATTGAGAAATATAAATATAATTTCGTATATGTATATACGTAATATAAATGTATGGAAAAGGACTAGTATTAATATATATTTAAATGCGGCATCTCTGGAGAGATGATCCAGAAATTTGAAACGAGTGAGTTTTTCCTGGTAGCTGCAGGCGATATTATTTCGATTTCTCCTTTTCTTGTGCGAGATTATCTAATGACCCGATTCTATTCAACTGTATTCATATCTCTTAAGGCTGTAGAATAACAATTTCTGTCATTGATGTACACAATATTTTCAAATTGTAACCAAAAATGGAACGACTCTCATTTATTTTATTTTATTTTTTATAGTTTTTGTGTTTGATGAAAACTTGAAAGGTATTAAATTTTCTGGCTCGACTCCAAATATTTACTATACGATGGTAAATATCTCCTTTAGGATTCTATCACTAGAGACCTGTAGCGTCCAAACTAGTTACACCAAGTGTAGTCCACTTTATAGTCCGCATTAATATTTATAGCTCACTTTAATCCGACTGCATTTGATTAACGTTACAAAATTAATATTTTATTAAAAGGATCACGGCGCTTTATCTAGACAATTCCATGATATTCTGTAATATTTCCTGCGAGAGAAATGTAAAATATAAAGGACTATCGATCATCTCTTCCAGCTCCTATATCAAATACAATTTTTTCCTTCAGTAATTGTGTCGAATTTATTCGTTTGTCAAAAACAAAAAGAACAACAATAATAACAACATTATGAAAATAATTCAGCTCGAAAACCTAAAAGTTTGAGATTATTCTAAAGGAAACCTGATTAAGTTGACGTCGTACAGAAAAAAATATAATTCGGCGAGTTTACGGTTATGTTCGGCTTGGGGCTAGCCTCAAGGGAATGGCGTCATTGTACCGAGACCCTTCATGAAATTAAATTTTCAGTATCGTTTACATAAATACGATATTTTTACATCGACATAATTCTGTATTCATAGTGTTGAAGTTTTGCGTGAGTGAGTAGCTGTTGGGAACATTTCCATAATTATTGCTTAAAACAATTCACCAACAATTATCGTCGTATAATGTAGAAAATTATAAACTTCTAAACTCTCGAAATTGTGTCGAATGATAAAGCTTGAGAAATCTGTAATCTAAAACATAAATTCGCTGTAAAATTAGAAATCAATGGAACTTGTCTTGTGGAACAATTTCGCTAAATTTTCGTCGATTTATTCTTTTAATCTAGTGGAAAACTCGACTAGCACGCAATAGTCGCATTAAAACGAGATTTTTAATTTTGACAGACAACGATGATTAATTTTTCACATTTTCTACAACGACAAAAGGTGTTGTGGTATTTGTTTGTTGTTGTGGTTTCATAATTGTGTGAATTTTGCGGTTCTTTTATTTATATTACAACATTAATATGGGTGAATTTGTATGGAAAATTAAACAGCGGGAGAAAAGCGACGATGCGAGTGGAAAAGGAAACGAGGTGGACGCTTGATAAGCTCATTATTCCATTTTATTAAATTTTCTTAATGCATTTCAAAGTAATTTCTGAATTAAAAAAAAATAAAAAAAAATTTAATATACATTTAATATAAAAAAGCTGAAAGAGAAAAAAATGAAGATTTGTGCTAATTCCTGTTAATTCAGTTTAGCAAAATGAAATTACTACTTAAGCCCTTTCGGCACAGCTTCGGCGAAGTGGTCCGTACGGTTACTGTTTATGAATATTCATGAAACGAAGTTGTCCCATAACTTGCATGTGAGTTACTCTGTTCAAGCGGATAGATGCATATAATTCACCGTCTAAACAGAATATTAAAACATTCTACTGTAATTTAAACTTTCGCTCAACACAGTTAAGAGAATCTTGGGATATATTTATAGAGGAGGAAAAGAAGAAGAAAAAAACGGGGCACGCTTTTTGCACTTAATTCGATTGAAAACTTGGAAGCCCTTCGAAGTCGACAAGATTAATTAAAAATCGACCAAAGCGGTTTTCGGTTGTACGAATTCATCTCGAGGACTTAGTGGTCAATTTTCTGATTCTATTGTATATTTTAACTACAATAAGAGATTAGACGTAGGCGATATTGTTGTTTGAATGAACGGTAGTTTCCATTAAAAAAGGACGTTTCTCGGTAAAAGGAGCCGGGCGAATACGTTATCTGTTCGCTTACGTAGAATATCAATGAGGTACCGCTGCTATAAATGTTCAAAAGATTCTTTCTAGACTTTTAGAGAATAAAACTAATTATTTTCAGGAACTCTATCACAATTTTGAAAGCAGTAGTCCCAAATTCCTGAGAAGATTGTCAATTTCAATGCAAATTCAACAATAAAACAACGTGATTTTTCCATTTTATTTCCTTTACAATTATAGCTATTTTGAAAATCCGACACCGATGGACTGATTTAATTCGGGTTAGTTCATGGGGTGGGATTTCCGCTTTCCCAAGCAATTATTGGTGTTGTTTGTGTCGGTGTGATTGGAATAAGATCTTCTTTTAAACGGCTGTTTGTTCCAATAATGAACCCGTTCAAAGTGCCAGTCACATTCGGTTCTCTTACATTTCTTCAACTACCTATCCTTGTTGATAAAGGCCTCTTAAAAACGACGTAAATTTATATTATCGAAATCGATTTAGTCTAATTCCATTCGATCGACGAAAATGAAAACGTATAAAAGGATCATTGATGACGACTACAATGATACTTGAGGATCAATTCGAGAAAATCCCATACGACGGCGAAATTAACACACAAAAGCTTCAAATAGAAAAAAGCTCTCGTTAGGAATACCTAAGTAGATTGTATATGGAAAATTGATCCACAATTCACCGCTTTTCGTGTCTAAATAACATCAAAATTCATTGTTGCATTCTTGCATGCACTACAATAGATGATTTTCACTTGTGTTGGGAAATTTAGCACCTCGATTGTTATTACAGTCAATTAATTCAGTTTTATTGCAACTTGGCTCGAACTCGTCAACAAATAATTACTTCCCAATAAAATTTATCCGGAGTAAATAATGTCTTTATTCCGAACTCGACCGGAATCACTTTATAAATAAAGAATTATGAAAGAGTGAATTTTCTTGAAATACATAGTATGTTGATGCATTATTGAAAACTAATTCTCGAATAGTGTTGGAACATCTTAATGAATTATTGATAATTTTTGTTCGTAGTTTCGGTACAACGAATTTATTTCAGCGTTAAAAAGTAACAGCTCTTTGAAATTTTATTTTCAATAGACTCCCAAAATAACAAAAATAGACTGATTTAATTGACGTGAAAAATGAGTAATTTCCAATAACGAAAAAAAACAAAAACGAAAGTTCTTCAATTAAAGCAACGCGATATGGATCATTAAAACTTCTCTTATTCTCGTACTAGAAAATATACTTTCACATCAACAAAAAATATTAAATACAGATACGTCGACGTCTTTGATTTCTAGCATTGAGTGTTGCGTAATTTCGAGATAACTCGAATAATAAATGTGAACATAATTTTATATAATAAGCTGATAAAGCTGTTGAATTATGAAGTGGAACTTTCAGTTTGTTAGTGTGGGCTTTTGCTTGAAGACGAACAATAAATATTTGATTACCAAGGAATTAATTTATAATCATAGTTATCAGGTTGAAAGCTCCGTCGTTCGAATAACAATAACAAAAAGAATTACTAATGAAATTGTTTCTTTTATTTCTAGTTCGTCCACTACAAGTGGAGATCCTCAGCAGTAATAATCCCTTATCGGCTGATCGTTCTTACGAAATACCGTGCCAAACTTATGGTTCAAGACCACCAGCGAAAATTATTTGGTTGATGGATAATCGTGAATTATCACCACCGAAATTTAGTTATTCCCAATCGGTAAATCAATTCGAAACGAACAAATTCTTGTTGTTTTTGTTATAGTTGTTGTTGTTGTTTTTGTTTCAGGAATCGTCGGATGGTAACGTGACTACATCTACATTGACCTTCATTCCCACAAGACAAGATAACGACCGTTCGCTTACGTGTAGAGCATCTAATCACCTGGTGCAAAACGGAATTGAAGAAGCTACCGTGAAATTGAACGTTTTCTGTAAGTTGTTCTTGTTTCAAATAACGTAAAAACTATAACATTGTTAATTACAAGAATTCTCAGATAACAGTTGAATTGCTCGATTATCATTCAGTCGACATAGGGTTTTCTCTGATTCAATTCCAACAACATTATTGCCTTGTTCCATCACGTTCTGTTGGTTTTTGATTTTTCCAAAAATTTTCGTCTCAAAATTGAAGTATGTTCGAATTAAAAAACAAATCAGTAAGTCTGTTCCAGATAAACGATCTTTACAGTCGCTTTTCGTTTTTTTGAAAAATAAAACACTTTAGCTGGAACGGACTGTATTCACATACAATTTTGTTGAGACAAAAAATTAAATTTACTAGAACTACAAATTAGCTTTTAGTGGAAATGTTACGAGCGTATTGAGAATAAGTTGGGGAAATTTGGAGGCAATCGGACTTGAAATTTTCGCGAGTTTAAAGAACCCAGTCTCGGGAAATAACTCGTATATTTTTTTATATAGTCCTCTAAACCTATCTATGTTAAAGTCGCTATAACTTTGTTAATTTTTGGAGTTTGGGGGTTAACAATAGCTCGAAACACTCATAAAAGTTTATACTTCAAGAAAAAGGTAGAGAAATCGATTTATTGTAAATTATATGGTGGTCTAGCTCTTGATTTCTATTCAGCTGGTGGAACGGCAAAGTTTGTCGGGTAGCACCGTTCCCAAATTGACGAAATCAAATATCCGTAAACAACCAATATAAAATCTGGCCACGAGCCGATTGGAAAAAGACCGTCGGATAATCTACGTAAAGCGGATTGGAATCTTTTTTCTTTTACTGTCGTTTTTTTTCTCGTTGCTTTTCTCTCTATGTCATTTTCTTTTACAGATGTGCCAATTCTACACCTGTCTTTAGGTTCGAACTTGAATCCAGACGACATTGAAGAAGGAGATGATGTTTACTTTGAATGCAAAGTGAACGCAAACCCTGGGGCATATAAAGTACTATGGAAACACAATGTGAGTTATAACATTCATTTCTACACAATTTCAATGCATAATTTCGCCGGTTTGAAAATACCAAAGCTACCGTCATCCTGAAACCCTATCCGGCAATCATTCGAAATTATATGCCGCCGGAAATATGATTCCGCCTAATTTAACTGCTAATTTCTCATCACATTGTTATCATGAATCCCAAAATGTCGGAGAACGAACACTTATTAATAAACTCCAAATTTCCTAATGGCGCTTTTATCACCATCAACTTTACAACTGTTACAAATAAGTCGTCCCCGAATCTGTATTGAATCTATCGTTTTTTTTTGTGGCTTCAAACTTATTTCATTGAAAATTAGATTTTATGCGAAATTCCGGACAATTTCCAACAAAACTGCCGCAATAGGGAGTTTTAGTTGGGGAATTTGCCATCAAAACGACCACAAAACAATACAAACTTCATTTCCCGACAGCTATACCATTCATGATTTTCTAAATATGACCGAATTTCAATAAAACAATTCAATATATCACTAGAATAGAATAATAGACAATAGGAGGGCGAGTTAATTTAAGAAACGGGCATTATTTGAAAACTCAACGGAGATTGTTCCGTTCGATTACGATAGGAAAAGAGCAAGAATTACAGACTACGTGAAAAACTATGTTAAGGAAATTTCCTGATAAGAGTCGGCACCCTATTCAAAGGATGGAGCGAGAGCCGATACGAAACTCTTCAAAAAGAACTTTAACTAACAACAAACATAAAACTTTACCGATTTGGACCGGTGGTGCTATTTTTAAAACAGTTGTGTTTTTCAAGTTCCTAACTAATATATTTACTACATTTCTCGTTTCTAATACAACCGATAATCACAGTTCGATTATTATTTTTGAAAATTCTCTCGAGAAATAGAACAATTGTTATTTTTGAGTTCATTTTTCACATTTTCTTATTTAAAGCGATTCCAGAATGCGCATTGTTGTTGAACAGTTGAGAGTATGAGCTATATGAATTATGCAACGGTTGTGTCTGTTTTTACTACAGAACTATTCAGAATCCACTTTCCACCGACTATTACTTTCCTGTTTTAGAAATTTACTTTTCTCATCTCGGGTTAAATGTTCTTTAATAAACGTATTACCAGCATTTGTAATTTTTATTGTAAACATTTCGTTCCATATTCATGGTTTGATTAAAATTCATTTTCTTTAGAAAGTGTTTCAACAATTTGTCGAATGTAGAATTAATGTTGTGATTTGATTAGTTTTCATTAGTAGAGGCTGGAATTGGAGTTAGAGTTGAATTTGTATAAGAAATAACAACAATAAAACAAAACAGCAATTCGTGTAAACAGTTTGGTTGGTTTTTGTTTAATTGGAGGAGATTTCTCTTTATTAGTAATGGGAAACCGTAGGATCTGTTTATGTACTAAACACACACTTGCTTATTTGTCTTCTATCTCTTAACTTGGAGACCACATACTTATAAGGTCTAAACTCCAATTAATAAAGGAACTTTAGCCATATAGAAGTTCAACAGTAATTCTAAACCAGTACAATCTGAAATATTATCCTTGGCAAAATGTTGGGGATACATCGCCCCAAGGACTGTATCATCGCACTCGTTCTTCTTTCCTTCCCAAATTAATATTAGAGAAAATATAGTAACTGGCATCAAACTGGGTCAACGAATATAGAGAAGTTGGCCCTGATATGCCGTGTCTGCACTTTAGCTGTTTATTAAATCAGACCATAGAACAATAGCAATAACAACAACTACAACAACAACAATACTAGCAACATAGCCAGTCTTCAGTAATTACAACAGAAAGTCTGGACGTGTCTGGAGTTTCTGGAATTCCAAAGCGTTTTAGGAAGAGGTGTAGCGTAATTCGTGCATACCATCCGTTGTATACAAGTTTTACAGCCTTGACATATAAGAGAAATGGATACATCCATTCAGCGATATTAAAAGGGGAATACTATGAGACATCAGGAATTTGTTTCAATTGTTTCTTTGGCCTTTTCAAATACTTGCAGTAGTAGTAGTTTGTAGTGGAAGTTGAAATTTGTCTATAGATATATTTCCAATAGACGTAACTGTGCTTTATTGCACATTTATTTCGATCGAATAAATCACCAACTATTTTGGACATATTGACAATCAACAATTAGACTCTTGATCAAATCGTGAAATACTCTTTCTAATTTCAGTATTTCGTTAATTTTAAAAGTCTAGACAATGGAGGTACTGTAACTGTATTAAAAGTTTTATTAGAGCCCCCAATTGTTCGTTTTAAATGTGTAATTTTTGCCGGCAAAGTCTTCCAAGTGAAAGCCTCAAGTCGTTAACGTAATTGCTCTCAACTTCTTTTTAACTGTAAATATTCAAATAGTTCTAAACAAATTAACACAGCAACCTGAAAACAAAAAGTCATAAGAAACTCTTATTATGATATTTCCAAAAAGAAATTCAAATCTATTAGAACTTCACTATAGAGAATCATCGTCGTTACTCTGATTAATCGATTCACTAATTAATCGCTTGAGTTAGCATTGCATTTTGAATCCTGAATGTAACGTATGTATTCCCAGCTATCACCGGAAAATTGTTGGATTAGTGCCAGATCAGTTTTCAGGACAAAGACAACAACTATTTAATTAACTGTTAAATTTCAATTATAATTGAATGAAATAGTTCTTAAATTTTTTTTCATGTTTCTAATTATAGGATCAAGTGATGCAGCATAATCAGAAAAGTGGCGTTATTATGAGCAGTGGAGATCTAGCTTTACAAGGTGTAACACGAAATCAAGCTGGAAATTATTCATGTGTCGCCTCCAATGTTGAGGGAGACGGTGATAGTAATAGGGTCGAACTCAAAATTATGTGTAAGTTAATTTTCTTGGCTTTCTCATTGTCAATAATTGACTCAATTAAACTCTATTCCATGGGATTAATATAGTTTACGTACAAAATGAACCATTACGAGCCATAAAGTTGATTATATTAGAATTTTTATTACACTTCAATAATTAACCTAACTAACTACATTTACGACGAAAGCATGCAAATTAAATAAACCATCAATCAATTAAACAAATTTAAACGCAATTCGAAAGATCGAAAATTAAAACCTTCAATTACACATCAACTAGTCGAAATCTATGAAAAAATTCAAAGATGAGTACCAAGTTCGAGTCCCGACCCGGGCTTTGCATTTTTTTGCTGAAATATATCAATTTGCATATTCAGATTATCTTTTTTGCTCCACGATTAAAGTCCTTGACGGGCGGCTTCTAGTAATTGAAGAATAGCCGAGTTTCAGCTCTAGCAATAATTTTGGAATTGACATTCAATAAAATTTTCCGCATTGTTGTTTCTTATGGAAAATACGATACTAGACAAACACGCATTCGACTTAAAAATACAGTTTCTCTAGTTTTCCATTATGTTGATGTACAAACAAACATGAGTTATTTTAGTCTGTCTACACAGACTAAAATAACTAAAATGCTGTTCTCTACAGAACCGCAACTGAATTATAGTTGTGGTGAACAAGGTATATTCACTTTTCGCGTTTTCATATAGAAAATGGCAGTTTTTTTGGGGGGTAGGGGAGGGGGTGTTGTATTATTCGTGAAAAATACTCTTTTCTCAGTTGCGTTCTCGTATATTTTCTTGCAGACAAGCCAGTATGTCGTCCTGAACAAAAGCGAATCTATGGTGTAGCGAGGCATGAAAACGCCAAGATTTTATGTGAGGTGGAGTCGTATCCGCCTCCAGACAATTTCAAATGGTCTTTCAACAATTCAGCTGAAAATATCGATGTACCACAAACTCGATACTATTCTGGTACACATCATTTTTCATCAACATTAACATATACACCAATCACTGAATTAGATTATGGTACTGTTATGTGTTGGGCTAATAATTTGGCTGGTAAACAACAAGAACCATGTATTTATCATATAATAGCGGCTGGTAAGCCCGATCCACCGTTCAATTGTACGTTAATGAATCAAACAAGTGAATCATTAGAAGTTGAATGTACAGAAGGATTCGATGGTGGTCAACCGCAATATTTCCTTTTGGAAGTTTACGATCAACAAACAGACGCTTTACAAGCAAATGTTTCAGCTAAATTTCCGCTTTTTACTGTTAGCGGCCTAGATCCGGGCAAGATACTTAAAATGGTTGTCTACGCTGCCAACTCGAAAGGAAGAAGTGAAACTGTTTTATTAGAGGGATTAATGTTGAAAGTTGCTGAAAAACAAACAGGTAAATCTTAATGATACTTAAAACACAAAAACATTATCCCATTAAAATTACTCCTAATTATAATTTTATAGTTCCTTCAGTTGATATACGGGACCAGTTGCAGATTGCACCAGTTCTTGGTATTTTAGTTGGTATTGTTGTTGCACTATTACTCGTAACTGTTGTAATTTTGGGAGCTTTAAAAGTTCGAGCAGCACATCGAGACGGCAGTCGGGCTCTTCGTCCTGGATTTCTGCCAGTTAAAGAGAAAGCCACATTGCCTTTGCGATCTGAATCGGAGGATATGTTCGAGAAGGACGACAAAAATCCAGATGTTATACCTGCTAATAAAGGTAAATCTCGCAACTCTTACTCTAATTAGTTGTCATATTTTTTTTTTGTGTTCGATCAATAACAAGAAAATTAAATGCTATAACAATATTACGGTAGATAATTGAAAATTGATTACTTCAGCTTACGATTTTCATTATTTGAAATAATGAAATGTCTCCAGTGGAAATTTAATGAAATTTTTACTCGACAGTCTTGATACTTTAAGTCAGATTTTGATTGAATAATTTTTGGATTGTGGAGTCCAACCAAATATATATGTAGTATATATATTTATAAATGGTGGATATTTGCAGACTCTGATTATCAACTCGGGTCAGCAGTTCAAACTCCAGGTTTGAATAATTCAGTGACAGCAACATCCGAATATGAAACGTCATCTATCCCACCACAACAAAATATAACTCCCCTAACAGAAGCTTATATGGCTAGAGATCGAGCTTATGCTCCTCAACATGTAAGTTAGCATAATAATTGATTCGACGAGAGCTTTTGAACCCGTTGTGCTCAATATTAATGCCATCTTGTATATTTATTATATATGTATATATGGTGTTGTTGTTGAAAGTTTGTTTTTGGTAGGCACCTCCTATTTCGGGATGAATTGGTGGTTTTTAGTTTGGTAATAGGTACGAAGAGTTTATTAGGTATACGAGACCCTTCAATTTTCGTGTTTATTTTATAATTTAGCCGACAACGATAAAGTTTCTTGTATTCAAATTTATTCTATTTCCGAGGATGAAACTGTTACAACAGTTTTGTCTACACTATTATTAATGTGAGAAAATGGAAACCACCAGACATCCAAATAGTTCTATTTTCATTCGCATTTATGTTTGTTATTTCAATTTTTTATTTTTAGGGTAGCTATAGACAGTTTACTGATATTTACTGAAAACGCACCCTTTAACATTATAGGTATTTGGTTTTTATTTTGTTTAAGTTGAGCTTCATCAATAAAGCACTGTATTTGCTCATTATAAACCGTTCTCTCACTAAATAATGAACGCTATAAACGCTACGAACAGAACTACATTTGAGATTTCCAACTCGAATAACAAGACTTCAAAAAGATTTTTTTGATATCTGTCTAAATTTAGAGTGAAGCATATTTTATGTAGCATTCATTATTTTCACCCTTGTAACTCTTCTACATCCATTTTAAGCTATTTATAATCAAATTGGCTACTTCCACCCTACTCTTTCACGTCATCATTAACAATTCAAGAAATACCCTTCGTTAAGAGCGCATGAAAACTCACATAGAAAATTCAACTTAATCCGGCACATTCAAAATATATAACGATTATTAATGAGTTATTGAATTATATCAAAATTATTATTATTGTGATTTTTTATTTTATGATAGGTTGGTAATGAAGTCACTTATGCTGAATTATCATTAACACGTCCAAATTCTCTTGAGGCAATGAAAAATGGTGTAAATCAATATGGTACGTTACGTAATCGGGATGATACAACAATATATGCACAAATAGATCATAGTAGGCGGCCCCCACCTCCAGTACCATCAAAAACAACATCATCACCATTGGTATCGCCGGTGTCTTCATTATTTCCAACATCAACTTTAACGAAACCCACTGGACTTTATCATCATAGAGAAGTAGTTACTGTTCGAACTCCATTAATGGGTTGTCAGCAAGAAAGTTGCGTTTAAATTGTTATTTCTATCATTTTTAGAAAATTTCATTGATTGCTCTCGATTTTCAGTTTTTGAAAAAAAATTGTAAATATTTTATATAAACAATGAGAGATTGTGTGCGAAATTTGTGATGGATTTGTTTCGACTTACACGTAAAACGTTTTCCTAATCACATCAGTATCTGTCTATAAGGAAACTAATAATAATATAAGGAAATTAATAATAATATTGAATAATAATAATTAATAATAATAATAATTATAATAATAATAATGATAATATTAAGGATATCTTAATTATAAACAACGATAGAATAAGGGGAAGTGGGCCCAATTTCAATTATCAATTCTCTACCATATCCCAAGTTAGTGAGTCGGACCTTTCTTATTAATAATTCCGTTTTTAATTTCGTTTGTAAATCCTCTTTATATCTTTTACGGTGCCATATCCTAAGGAAGGTCAATTCTAGTCATCCAATTATCAAAATAATGTGAATTGATGTTTAATTATTGAATAAGATAAAAGAATTTTGTACAAAAAGAAATAATGGAAATTTTTATAGACTGATGAATGAAGGCAATGGATTTTAAAAATAAATGCGACAAAGAAAAAGTCGTCCCTTATAAAAGGCACAAAATATAATTTGTATATTATGTAAATACACACAAAAAAGATATGATTTTAAATTAAACCAATTGTTATTTGAATAAATGTGATATCCTTTAACCCATAAGGGTTGTTGTGGTATGAAAATACAAAAAAGAGAATCCAATAAATTAATATATTGATCCGTTTAATGTTTCAAAATTTACTATGTCTCTATAAGACGATCTGTAAACATACTCGTATGTAAACATGATAAAAATAATAATGAAAAATAAAGTGTTTATTGCTATGTAAAATTAGTTTGATTTCGATCCTGAAACAGGCCAAAAAATTGATAAGTAATTCGATTTAGATTTAGTATCCTGATATGTTCACGATGCAAAACAACGTTTCTTCTATCTAATTTTATCCAACTATTTATCAACGAATGATTTGAATCCTGCTAAATATTGTATTTCTTTAGATTCAACGTCGCCGTTCATCATTCAATATGGTACCAAAAATATCAAAAATACTATATTTGATAGACAAATTTTTATATTATATCATATGATATGTATTTTTCTTGAGAACACTTGGAAAAATTCCATTACAGTTTCTTTTATCTAGAAATTGCTATCATATAATTAGAATTTTTCCTGTTTTATTCCTCCTTTTTTTCGTTATAGTTTATTCGAAATGATTCTTTCATATTAAGTCATGTGTAATGAATCAAAATAAATTATCTAAATTTAAATCTAAATTTAACAATTCAACGGAAATTAATGGTCATTCATACTATCTTTTTTCTATTTTTCATATTTATAGGGGATGATGATGAAAAGTACGGTTCTTCTATACCCCATTATAACCAAATAACTTTTTCCACAATAAAAGAAAATTTACACATTGCAATTTCCTACATTTTGAATACATACAGATCTGGCAGTTTATCAAACCACATTGGCTTCGAGATTATCTTATGACCCGGTTAAAGATAGAATGAGACGAAAATATAGATGGTGCAATAAAAGAATATTTTGTTTTAGATACCTCATATGGTTGATTACGTTGCAAGTCTCCTAGTTTTCCAATCAAAGGAAAATTTTTTGGCTCGATTCACTAGAAAAATAGAAAATATTCCTTTGATTCTCTAACTGTTAAGAGAAATGCGATTGTTTATTTGTTGTTAACGTAATCAGCAGCGGATTTCGGAACAAAACATTGTAAATTGCAGAGCGGCTAGACAAACTTTGTTTAGAACATGAATAAGTTGAAATAATCGTGCAATATCAAATTTCTCACGTATAAAGAATAAGTGGAGGATCACAACATTGTGTAGCTCGAAGTATCACAGAAAATTGAATATATTCACAAAAGAATGTGTACAATTGAACGGATTTTATTGCTTATTTCAAATGATTTTCCAATAAAACTCCCAATAGTAATATATTTTTCATTACAATATAAGTTACGATTTTATTTGAATATTTCCAAGACAAATTGTCGGGACTCTAAGAAGATGTTTCTTTGTAGCTAAGTCACAATAATTAATGAGAATAAAGATTTCATACCGTGTTTGATGCTGTATATTTGGACCAGAACTCCTCAAATTATTTATTCACAGGATACATCAATTAATAGAGTAGTTTCATGAAATGTTTCTCTAATTTATAAATTTGTCTTATTTCTAAACCTCCCAGTTCGATTTTCGAATAACATTTCCTTCATTTTCATTCTATATCAGCTCTTGATAAAATTTTTACAACTTACAGACGATTTTCATTTAAATTTTAATAATCTTTGATAAAATACCAAAAAATTTTAATTGATGTAAAAAATAAAGACAGGTCATCTCAAATTAGTTACTCGAATAAGTAGAGATGTCTTTATGTATCATTTTTACTGTGACTTAACTAACTTGAACGTAAAGGGAGCTCCAAGAATTCGATAAACAAGTATTTTAAGACCCACTGTATGACTTATTAATCATGGAATCGATTATCTACCTAAATAACACATAGACGTTATCTATTCAATTTGTGTAAATCATTATTGTTTTGTAATTGATATGAAATACAGGCACACAATAGATTTTGAAATTTGATTCAATTCCTTTCCACTTTCATCGAGGTGTCGGTAGACGGAGTGTTTTTCAAGAGATTTCGTCTCTTCATCTGCTCCCCTTTCGTTTTAAACACAAAAAACAAAATAAAAGGGAAAAATGCGATAGAAAAGTCTTTGTGATAATAACAACTCTCCGCTTGACGAGACGAATACAAAACCCCTCGAGAGATTTTTATCGTGCACAAGCACCCTAAGCCATCCGTAAAAAATTCTAAATAGAAATTTCTCATTGACTTTAATTAACGTTGTTTTCGATTTTATTATCGAATCTCTTTAGTGATAACAACCTTCGATAGCTCAGTTGGTAGAGCGGTGGACTGTAGTGAGAAAGAGAAATTTCAAAGAAATCCATAGGTCGCTGGTTCAAATCCGGCTCGAAGGAATACACAATTTTTTTACAATTATAATTTTATAATGGTTCAATAGATATAATTAATCAAGTTTTAGGCCCTTTGGTCATCAACTAACTATACGATCCATTCAATCTATTTATTGAATGATACAACTCAATAATGACCTTTCGAATCCTAAATTGTCCTGATATTACCCTGTAGTATCATCAATCAGTACGTCGTCGAATGATTGGAATGTTCAATTTCCAATGATCTCTCTACAAGTTCTCGAGCATATAATCACACAGTTTATATATGGAACATTACTAAATTCGAATCAATTCAAATATTAATTGAGATCGAATTGACTAACAAACTAACAAAGAAAGGGTGGAGCGACTCCATTAAAATCGATCATTACAAAGGAAATTTTCTTAGTAGACGTTCAATAGAGTGATCAAAACAAATAACAAACAAATCAAGATTCTGATTGTATCAAATTTCTGATAAATGTGGCAGTTTTCAAATTATTGAACAGCATTAAATAAATTGATACAATCAGAATGTGTTACTATTGATTCAATAAAATATTCACCTGTTTATGGTTGATAATGCACATGCAATAGTGAGAAATTTCCACAAGTTTGATTGATCTGAGAGAAACTTTGTAGTTCAATACAAATAGGTGAATTAGCCGCTTCGGAGATCTTAAAGCAGTTAACTCTTTTCACCTTTATCGGGGGCAACTAAGTTTTTGGAAAATGTGAACAAATTGAAGATATTCTCTCCATTGTATCAATTTACCGAAATTCTTCTCAATTGTGTATTTTCCCACTTCAACATATTGAATGATGTCACTTATCGACTAAGTCTTTAAAACAAGAAGCCACAAAAACTAAATGTGTGAATATATTATTGTGATTGAGGGCGAAGATAAGCCCGGAAAATTCTATTTTCAAATTTAGTCTCAAACCGTTTCGAATAGATCTCAGACTGTGAACAGTGACCTCTGGATTCTCTAGATATAAAGATTTTCGCTATTTAATATAATACTAGAAATCTACATTTTTGCTTAGAAAATCTTGATGTTATTCATAACAAGGTCCGGAAAATTCCAATGAATGGCCACGAATTGAACATCTTGAATTCACCCGACTCTTTCGAATAAATGAGTATCTTATATCGACTAGTTATCTCTTGATAAGTCATTTTCCGGTGGGATTTTTAACAAAAAATCAGAAGTAACGAGAAAATAGAAGGTTAACATTTTTGATGTATTTGCAATTTTAGAATATCTAACCTATGATTTGATCACAAATGGAATTTAACTTTTAAAGTTATTTTGTCAAAAAAATGTGAGAAGTCCTTTCAAATGATAAAATCTCTCACGAAAGTGCCATCTAACAATCAATAGCTGAATTTTCTAGTCCCGTCACAGTATCAGTAATTTCACTGTACTTGAAATAGTTTTCTGACTAAAACAAATCACACTGATGGAAACTTTCACATTTATTCTATGAAGTCAAGACGAAATCACAATAAGCTACCTACTGAAATAATTTCGAACGTCCAAACTGAAATTTCAGGGATCGTGATGAAACTTCAACTTTCACTAGCTCAATACAGATGACTCTTTCAATTTCATGCGATTTATTTGAAATAATCGAATTATTAGTTTATCTATCAATTTTTCTTATTCTCGGTGAGTTAGAATCAATAAACTCTATTGTTGTCCATCGAGTTTAATTAGGATAGAAAATTTATAATATTGATAAATATGTTTGTTGACGTTATTATCATCTATGTTATCATACATGACAATATACTTCAATTATAACCCTCATTATTACGGTAAAAGCAGTTATTTAACGTAAGTCACAATTCATGTCATATTGTCCGATGATGGATTATTTATAGGAAATATTCAGATGGATTTTAGTAACAATAATTAATGAGGGGGTGGTTGTATTTGCTTTAAATAAATTAATTCTGTTTACTTATAATTTAAATATCTAATGAATTTAAATGGCCGAATTGTTCGGTGGGGCCTTTATTGATCGAACATTGGAAATTTCCTCGAAAAACTGTTTGATTTTATTTTGGAACAAAGTGAAGGGAAATTTGAACAGTTGAAAATCATGGATTTTATTAGAATTTGTATATTAAGCAACTACAATAACGATTTTCTAATAAAAAAATACTTCAAAATAATCAATTATGGGAGATAATGATCTTTAGAGGGTACTATGGAGCTTTTAGTTTTGTCATGTTGAAGAATGTCAATTTATTATCTAATGTCTTTAATGACAAATCGCTACTTCTACTAATGTCAACTGAAAAGAAAAGGAATTTTACGCGTAAACTTCTCAAACAGCCCAATTTTTTGTGTTCTAACTTTTCTAGAGAACAATTACTTTTGATCCATGTTGTCGAGACGACAACTTCCTAATAATAATAGCTTCCCTCTTTTTTGTACGTTTTCTTTTAGATTCTTGTACTTTTGAAATGAATTTCCCTTAAAAGCCGGCTACATACAAAGTTATATATTATATGAGTGGTAAGTAGGAAAATACTTCGACCTTGGGATATAACTAAGCTGTCTTAGGGGGATGATACAGTATTGTAGTAAATCACGTTAGGCTCGAGAATCCTCCTTTGCACTCATGTCTATATACAACCATCGTCTTCCTTCTACAATCTACCAAAACTAAAACGGTACAACATCCCCTATAATACACTATAAGCGGACTCAATTCCGTATTAAACTTACGGCATCTGGACCTGAAATTTATTGACCGAACAGGATATCTAGAATTTTTTTGTTTTATTATTGCTCCTCCATCTTTACTACAAATAGCCGAGAAAAAAAGCACGAGTGAGCTTTATAGGTAGGTGAAATTTTATTCAACAGTCTGTTCTTTACTACAAGCGCCGTAAGGATAACAAAAAAATAATAATTTCAAGGGAAATAATTACAGACCACAACAAACTATAGATCAAATAGACATTGGTAGCTAGAAGGCCAAATAAATTACTCTATTTAAACGGTTAGTTTATAATTCTTGTTTGATTTCGAAAACAACTCAACTATCTTTGTATTTCATTTAAATTAATAATCCTGTCTACAACTTTTTCTTTAGAAGAATACCAAACGAATTATCCGACTCAAACAAATAACTTTTAGCTTATTCAAACATTATCCAGTGATTTTTTCTACCTTTTTCATTTTTAAAGGTAATCAGCTTTATGGAAGAACGATATCTACCATATCACATTTACTCTACAACCCTATTTGAGGCTTATCCTGAATACGAAATTGTCGATTTCAACATAATCAGAGAGATCGTTTTATATTCAACTAGTGTTAAATATTAAAGATTTGTTGTTTTTGTTTTTTTCTTCTGTAATTTATCGTGCGCTTTATCACATTTTTACGACTTAATTAAAAGGACTTTTGAGAAAATTAAAAAATCAATTAAACGAAAATTTTATATTTCTTAATAAACGTTATCGTAAATTCTAACTGAAGTATCTTTTAATAGCAATTAGGAAATATTTCCTAATTTAAATATGACAAATGTACGATAGCTGAAAGGGTGGGCGATTTCGAGACTGTCGTCGAAAGATTAATCTCTATTGTCCATCTTATTTCGAGAGTTTGCCTAATTGAGAATCGAGTGATTTATCACAAACGTGAGCAAAGTAATTCGAAATATTTTTGATAATCGTTAAATTCTACATGAAATATAAAAGTTTGCATCAAACTAGTCAAGAGCTCGAAGGTGAAGTTCCAGATTTATACGTACAGTTCGATTTTTAGATCTTTTAATTTATCGCTGTAAAGTTAAAATTGGATGCTAAAATTCTGATATTTCCAATATTTATCGTAGTCTAGAGAGGGCTACAGATTACTTTAGAAAAATTTTAAAATTCGGGAGATTTGTAGAGAAGCACTCAAGTATTGTTATTAACTAAAATGATACTGGCAACTCCGAATTTTCCCGAAAAATTTGGTAAGAAAGTTGTGAAAAATTCTGTTTAGAGGAAAATTTAAGTTAGGTCGAGGAATATAACAAGTTGTCGAACTATCAAGCAAATCGCAGTTTTTATTTTTCAAAATATCGCAGTTTGTTTGTAAATTTGTCCGGAAATCATCAAAGTACTAACATTCAACTAATAAAGAGCAAATTCAATAAAAACTCACCGTATTTTCTTCATTCTATAGATGCCTGATGTGGGTGTAGATCGTCAAATTTGCACTACTGCCTGTCTAAACTGAGATTGCTTAAACAAGTTTTGATGGCAAAAAATTTCGGCAATCGTCGCCTTATTTCCGTCTCGATTTTCTTACGTATAAACACCTAGAAAAAATTATCGATTTCATCAAATAAATCAAGGACTTTATTACAGGTATAAAATGTACTTTATATAGGTAGCCGTTATAGAAAACAATAAATATAGTTCAAATATGGAGAAATTTATGTATTGAACAAGACACCGATAACTTATATGTTCTTTCTTGGTTATTTTCGAACTTAAAGTCGGAAAACTATAAACACGTCTCCGCCAATCCATGTCTATGTAAGTTTAACGACTTTCAAACCTTGTTTTGCTCGACAAGCGTTGATAGCTTGTTTTCCAGTTGTTTTGTTATCAATCATAGTGTTATCAGAATCAATATTCGACTATATCGAGGAAAAATGCGAAGAAATTCATAGGGAAAACGATTAAAATAACCGTTAGAATTGAAATCGATCCGTTTATAGGGCTGAATATTGTGTTAATTACAAATGGTATGTAATGTGGTTGGTATAATTTCGAGTTGGCGCCATCGCCGCCACTGGAGGCCGTAAGTTCGCGTCCAACATTGTGAAACTTTAGTTGAAATGGTTCGTTAGTTATCCCTTTAGTCGTTCCATCTCTATCCAACTCGACAAATTAAAACGACTTGTGATCTATTAAAGATGTAACATTGTCTAAATTAATTCGTTAATTATATGTAGACATTCCTATTTATAATTTTCATCTCTCTTGCTCTTTATGTTTTGATAAAAGATATTAAATACCTTAAATAACAAAATATCTTAATATCCCGCTGGCTATCAACCAACCAACAACGGACTCCAATCTAGAATTCAAGACAGCTCTGACTCATAAATATTATAAAAATTACATAATAATTTGTATCCATCCACTTTATTTAAAGAAGACACTATTAATTCAGTCCCTCTATCGTATAGAAAAGAAGCTTATTATTCCATTCTTTGAGATTCACAATCATCCAGACTTTTGTTTGTTGAGCAATAACAATAATGGAATGGATTCTTTTTTGTTTTAATCCCAATCTAAGAGCGGAAATTATAAGTTTTCGTTGACGAAAAATTTCAATTAACCTTATCTATATTTTCACTCAACGTCTTAATAAGATTAAGAATGACTTTTATATAGATAGATAAAAATAAAGGAGACGGTTGAAAAAAGACGTATTTCTATAGAATTGAACTTGCTCTCCAATTTGATAAAAGTTTTATTAACGATTGGCCTCATTGAAGCGTATGGTATTTCCTCAATCTATTTTTCCCCAGACAAATAAGTGGAGGAAAATGTGCTGCTCTTTCAAGATAACAGTGAAAGGCCATCCATTCCTTTATTTCACTTGCAAAAATAACTGTCTATGCAGAATAAAATGTCAGACTGATTCAGTTGTAGGCATCTTCCCTACCGAACCTGGTGCTTTAAAAACATACCCATAAAAAGTGGCAATATGATGGAATATTTAAATAAGTACATTAGGGAAAAGCTGAAATTGTTTTCAAAGCTAATTTAGATGTTGACTTGAACAAAAGCACCTAGAGTCGAGTCTCGAGCCAGAAAAAACGACAAATTAAAATTTAATAAGACTCCTAGTGGAACTATTTCAAGTTGAAATGAATTTGATTAGTTTTAAAATAATGTTTGTTGGAATAATTCTCTATTTTACGAAATATTCGCGTTGAAAAAGTTGATGGAATAAAGTGTTAATGTTCGATGATATATCTGAACGTTGCTAGATGTCAGTTTTAATTGTCGTTAATTAATTTTATGCCGCACACGGATATGAGTACTCCACTCATTTATTAATTTAATGAATTTGAACACTATCTTTGTTACATATCCAGCCTTAAATATATTTAGATAAATTATAACATTTACGTTTATTATAACGTTTAATGCCTGAAATGGTGACAGGTCATTGTCTCCATATCCATTTCCATTAACGCTTAACATTGCTCACCTTTCAGATATTCTGACAACAGAAAATTGGAGAGAAATATCTCCGAAACTTAGCCTTAACCTTGCAAGATTGATGCCATAAATTCTACTTTTTTACAATGATACGTCTCAGCGAGTGACTTTCGAATTAGAATATTTTTTCTCAATTTGAATTACTACGCAAAAAATTACATTTCAATCGTCAACTTGGGGAACAATTTCAGATACAGTGGAGATCTGCGGCTTTGTTCACATTAAGGACTCACAATTGAACCGAATTGTTCGCTTTCCGCTATTTCATATGTCAATTGAATCGTTATCAACATTGAGGCCAATCGTCGATCTTATCTTTAGATTTAGAACGACTTGAATAGCACCAGAGATTGGATGCTTTAATGTCCATTTAGTGTTTCATCTTTACTATAATTATAATCTTTCTCGACTTGAAGCGGCCCTCAGATTTGCCGATCCACCAAAATTTCATTAATCGTTTCCTGCCGTATTTTGAAATATCTATTATGATTCGAGTTGTCCTCAATTTTGAAAGAGATCCACCAACAATTACTGATCAATTGGATAAATCCGACGTTGGAGATCAGGATTTGTCTTAATGAGGAATTTGATTTGTTGAGAATTCACTTCATAATATTAACAAGACTCGTTGACTAATCATGAATTAATGCTGATCTTGATAATTTCATCATCAACATAAAAAAATCGATAAGTACTCGCTGTGATAAGAGTCAAAGTGAAAAATTCTCCCTTACTTGAGTTTCAAGTGTTCAACCACAAAAGATGGTGATGGTGCTCGAGTCGAGAATACAAGTCGATTTTTGACCTGCATTTATGACAAAGACTTAAATCGAAAATTTCACCCTATGAATAATAACCAGACCAAAATCGTATATACCTATATATATATATATATCTGTAGAAATCGCTACAATAACAACAGTACCGGCTTCAGTAATATTGAGATAGTCCAACTATATTAGTGTTAGTTATTAGTTTTAGGTACATGTCAGCTCCCTAGGCTACTGATGCTTATATTTAGTGTATATATACAACAACATTAACAACAATGTGCGAGTATAAAGCTATTGCCGTTCCTTTCGCATAATCCTGATTGGCTGTAATTAAACCGATGGTGGTCGGCCTCCGAGGTGTATCCAGTTAATTGAGCCTTGGTCTTCTTGTAGATATCCCGAATAATTAGACAAACACCAGGTCCTATGCTAATGAACTTTACCTTTATGTTTACTGTTGAAGTGTCAATAGTAAACTCCACCGCAAGTCACTTGTTTGTTGTTGTTCTTGTAGAAAATTTGAAGAGTGTCAGTGTAACATTGTTGTTATTGTTGTTCACACAACACCTATCTCTCATCTCACAAGATGAAAGCTGGGCTCATTACAGTTTAAGCTCACTATATTTACCAACTTCTATTCTACAGCTTTCCAGCCGGACATGGTAGATTTGTCTAGTGCAGTGGTTTTAGTCTAATTTAGAAGCCACAATTTAATGAGGAGACATAAAGATTTTATAGCTTTATAAATTAAACGACCTTAATATATGCAAATAATTGTAATCATCTAGATTTCAACCGGAAAAATAGTCCGCTCATCTAGCAATTAAATTAGGGAGTTAAGATATATTTCAAGCTCGGATAATAATTATTCCTGTACCAATATAGATATTGTTGTTTTATAATTAGTGATGGGAATTATATTACCTAATCTATTGCACGGTGGATGAATTGGATATAATAATTTACAATATCAAAGTTTGAAATTCCGCACGTCGTTTCTAGATTGATGAAATTCCTGCTGATCTCGACCCATTTCTTATTACTTCCCAATTCACCAAAGTAAGCAAAAATTGCAATTTTCAAAAATTAATCAATAATAATTTACAATTGTTGAGTTTTTTTTGTTTTATTCTTATTCAATATTATCATCCGACTATTATAACAAATTTAACGATCTAACAATTTTCTAATCTTGTCAAGTCTTTTATATTTTCATGCTGCGTCGAGACATCAGTTCCTTTATAAGATCGACCCTACTATTCGACGATCTTTGTTATTATTATATACAAAAATGATAATAATAATAATAATAATAATGATGGTAATAATAAAGAAGTTATGGTGGTTATAGGAACCGACAAAACCGATACCAGCGAGTCAATTTGATTATTATTACACGCCTGATATGCTAATGAAGCTGATTGGTTAACAAGATATATCGACACCCTAAAACCAGAGATGTAGTCTCTATTTCCAGGATAACTGTTATCATTATAGCCTCAACGATAAATCTGTATTAAACAGTTTTCGATTTTGAAAAAAATAACCGTTTCGAATATTAAGTTTTAATTCAACTAATTTAGTATTTCTTACTGTTGAAACATCGAAATTTCCATATATTCGATTGATGATAGATAATAATATTCTAGTTATTAACTCGACAAGGTATACGGCTCTCTTCGCGCTCGGATTATGGGGCGTTCCAAATATGAAATAACAATTTGATTATGGCTGTAGAGACAGAAGCTTGACATTTATTATTATCGTAATTCTCCAAACTCACCATTGATTTATAGTGTTGAAGACACTATAACAAATAGTAATTATATTAACGCCTTTAGGGTCGGAATATTTACTTTTGCGCCTTTATTCGCATGAATTCTTAATATTAACTGTATGTACGTTTATGAAGTTTGCATGTGAATTTTTGAGACTGAATCGGTAATAATAACAGAGTAGGCGATAGCTCACGGCTATTTCGACCATCCCTTAAAATTTCATAGCATCACTAACAAGATAATTACGATTTTGATACTTTATTGCAATTTATTATAAATTTTGTCTTTTTTTTCAAGTAGTTTTTAATTAACTGGAGATAATAATAATAATAATAGCGAGAAATGTGCTGTCGGTCGATTTTTTTTCTTAATTTTTTATTGTTGTACGATGAAAGGTGATAATTATATACGGACAGACAGACATTCCGCTTTAGGCGGATTATAGTGAGAGCCCACTGATTAAGGCACCCTACCGACTCGGATCTCGCCTTTTTGGCATCCACAATTTCTCAAAATGGAAATTTAAATATATAGTAACGAAAAAATAATCTCAATTATAGTGTTCCAATAAAGATTACCATAAATATATAACAAGAATCTAATCAAAGAACGTTTAAAATCTCACCCCTATTTTATAACAAATAGCTGCAGGTGTTGATAATTAATTATTCCCATAAAAGAGTCGAACAAGAATTCAAACGAAATTTATCTGAATTGTTCTCATTAATAGTCGATTTTGAGTTTTGAATTATTAATTTATATATAAAGAGTCTCCACATAAAGCGACTATATAAATCAAAATATATAGTTGTGTTTAGTCAAAGTCATAGTTGGTTTTCGGTGATCAGAACTTCAAATTGGTGGTTAGAACTTTCCACCTGAGATCGTTCTTCAACAGTTTCCAGTTCCAAAAGTTTTCATACCAAGATTTATAGTTGGTTCAACATAACTAGAAACTAATAAAATATCGAAATTTCGAGTGTAAAAGCCCGTCAGTTTATGTTCGAATCTTTAAGAGCTCACCAATTTTGTGGATGTTTCTCTTTCTAATAGAAAATCACCAAATCTAATTGGAATTCTTGTCGAGTTAATTTCGACGATAAAAACGTTGGACAACTGCATCAAAGCCTTGTATAGTCGATATCGTGGCACTTTATCAGTATATTCAAGTCGATTATTTAGCCTCGACTATTGACTTTTCTGTTTGTAAGATTCGAGAGATATCTTGTCGTGTATCGATGTTTAAAGAAATTCACTTTATATACCCGCGATCCTGTCAATTATTCGTTGTCGAAAACGTACATTTCGGTTGGCAGACAGACAGAATAAAT
>JAZBGZ010000309.1:36298-53608 GCA_037414795.1 Stenodera caucasica | reverse complement strand
TAAATTTGTCCAGCTAATACTTTACATAGATTTTGAGCGTCTGGATTGATTTTGACTTTAGTTTCGAGTTTTTCTAGATATTTTATTGCATCTTTTGGTTCTTTAATTTGTTCAACAACAACCGCACCTATTTCCACTAATGATAATGGATTGATTCTTCAAAATATAAGATGATTAAGCAATTTTATTTATGACTTATTCTCCATACTTACTTATTCTCAAAAGTTTGTAAAAAGTTGTTGTATAATTGTATCAAATTATCGTCACGTTTCAATTCGGGTTTTTTAACGAATTTCAATAATTTCAAAGTAAGTTGATGCCATAACCTAGAAATCGAACAAACATTCAATTATAATAATTAAAAATAATTAATGGACGGTTTACTTTTTATTGTGCAGTTCTTCAATTTCGGCCCATTCGACAGCTAATTCTTTTGAACTTTCTTTCTGTTTTTTCGCTAAATAATCATTTACGCTGGTTTGTTGAACTGTTGCCGTCGCCATTTTCTTGGAAATTTTCACAGGTAACCAGATGACAATCAAAAAATTCTTGAGCAACTAACTTCACTTCATTAGAATAGGCGCTAAATTCAAAACGATCGGTACAAAACTGTATTGGAGGAAAATTCAAATTACAGCTCTAAAAATAGTCTCCTCTGATGCTGTACAGAAATATTTGAACATAAAATGATTAATAACTGTAATCTTTTAAATGTTTTTGGAATATTTGTCACTCAAAATAATTACAATTGTATGAAAGTCACGCCAATGGATCAACAGTAACCATAGCAACATCAACAAACAAAATGGCCGATTTAAATTATAAACAATAATAGTTAATAATTAATATATTAATTGAAAACAATTGATGATAATAATTATTTTATTGTATATAAAATTCTCGAATCAATTAAAAAAAATTAAAAGAAATTCTTAAAATTACTAGTGATTATAAGAGCAAAATTTACAATCATAAATAGTGAGGTTATGTACCAGATCGATGGAATTAATTGAGAAATCCCCACAATAATTCTCAAATTAATTGAAATTAATAACAATAACTAGACTTTATTATGTATTTTAACTTTATGACATCGCAGATAAATTTCTTTAGTAAATCCTTTATTACACAAATTACATTGAAACGGTTTCCAGCCATTATGTTTCTTTAAATGCGTATTTAATATCGATTTCAATATAAAAGATTTACCACATAAATCACAAACAAAATTATTCTCATCATTATTATGAAATTTTCTACGATGTCGATTCAAACTAGCACGATATTTAAATTTCAAATTACACACATTACATATATATGGTTTATCATTTGTATGAACTAATAAATGTTCTTGGAAATAATTAATTATAGCAAATGATTTACCACAATAATCACAAATATAAGGACGATTACCGGTATGTTGTGATATATGATTTTCTAAACTAATCTTATACAAGAATTTCTTTTTACAATAATTACATTCATACGGTTTATCATTGTCGTCTTTATGTATTAAAGAATGTACATGTAATGAACGTTTTGTTTTGAAATCTTTCTGACACAATTCACATTGATATTGTTGTTTGTGTTGTTGTAATTGTTGTTTTTCTAAAGCATGTTGTTCTAAATGTTGATCTAAAGTTGGTTTATCTTTAAAACAACTATAACATTCTTTACATGTCAATGATATTTTATCAGCATGTATCAATAGATGCTGTTCTAATTCGTAATTTTGTTCGAATATTTTACCACAATAATCACATATAAATTTATTATCATTATTGATATCGTGCAATTGTAAATGTGTTTTTAAACTTAATATATGAAAGAAACCTTTATTACAATAATCACATTTATATGGTTTCTCACCGCTATGTATCGATAAATGTGTATTTAAAGTTTCCTTATATAGAAAACCCTTATTACATAATTCACATTTATATATTTCCTTATTATTATGACGGATTATATGTTTTTTTAAATTACTACGTAACGTAAAGCCCTTATTGCACAAATTACATTTGAATTGTCGATCGTTATTATGTAAACGTAAATGCGTATCTAAATAACGACGACATAGAAAACTCTTATTGCAAATATTACAATTGAACGGTTTCTCACCACGATGACGCATCAAATGTAATTGTAATAATTTACGTGTTGTAAATTGTTTATTACATAAATTACAATTGTACGAATTTTCTGTATTATGTAAAATTATATGACGACGTAAATTATATTTACGTATGAACGTTTTATTACATAAATGACATGCTAATAATTTCTCACCATCATTTGTTAATTTACGTTTCTGATAATAATCATGATCTGTTTCTAAAATTATTAATATTATTATTATTATTGTTAATTATAATTTGAGATAATTACCAATTTTTAGCGGATCTTCAGTTTCGAATTGTTTTTTCTTATCATCATCATCATCATCATCACCACTATCATCATCATCATCACTATCATCTTCATCATCATCGTCGTTATTATCAGCGTCAACATCATTAATCAATGATGATAATGAGACGTTTAGATTTTCGAGAGCGTCTTTTGTATCGATTTCATCATCATCATCTAAAATTATTTCATTAATTTCTTCAATAATATTGATTGAATATTGACTTGCCGATTTCTGAATTTTCTTCAAGTTTCACTTCCATTATTTTAACGTCGAAGAAATTTTGATGAAATTTGAAATTAACTTGTAAACATAATTTACGAAAATTATCAAAATTAATCAATTTCTCGTAACAATTATTGCAAATTATTTTCGAAAATGGATCATTCACCGATATCTATAATTAAAATATAAATTATTTCACATAATTAATTGATTAATGATTGATTGTTCATTACTTTGATTTCTGTTAATTTCGCTATAATTTCAGTTAGATTTCTATCATCGGATTGATGTAAAAATAGATTTTTTTGTTGATTTATTGATGTTTGATTATAACACAATCGACATAAATCCATCTTTTCATTAATTACTCCAATTAAAATTCAACAATTTTTATTATTGTTGAATTAATCGGAGTTGACATAACCTCAGAAATTTAGTAAATTACTAGACTAAATCAAAAATCCCTAGTTCTTGTATTATTGAGACGAGTCGATTTTCATTGAAATTAAAATTATTGTAAACTCAGTAGAATAAAAAATTATTTTTTACGAGCGTCTTTTTGATTTATAATTCTAGTTTCACAATTATTGATAAGAAACGTTTATATGTGAAGTTACCTTAATAAAGTCGAAATAGGTTGGTATAGCAAAAGTCCCTAAATTATAAATTAACCTCAATTTGTAAATTTCGCGCTATTATCAATTAGTTTACAATAAATCGATATTAAATACAGCAAAAATGTGGGATGTTAGTACTTTCGGTAATTCAAATAATTTCAGACTAATTGATTTATTAATTAATTGAGTAATTGATTGAAATTATAGATAATTCAAGTACAACTGGAGGTGGTGGTTTTATGCAAGGAACCAACGATTTTCAAAGCCCATCCAGTAAAAAAGGCGTAAATTATAAAAATTCTACCTATAATTCAATAATCATAATCGTTTCTTTTGTGATTTTAGACTTTGAGACGAACTCAGAGTGTTGTTCCATTGACTGTACGACAAATTCTCGAATCTAGCGATGAAGAATTCAAATTATTTGGACTTCCTGTTCAAATTGTAAACAAATAATTTTTATTTATCTAATTCAATAATTGATTTATCATAATTGTAGGCTAATTTAGTTGGTATTTTGAGAAATTTGGAGATTCAATCAACTAAAGCTACCTGTAAAATTGAAGATCATACTGGGGAAATTAACGCAATTTTGTGGCTAGAAAATGATAATGTGAGCTTAAATTTTGTTGTTTTTTGTCAGAAAAATTGATTAACTAATGATTGAATTCAGGAAGAAAATGCTCAACTTCCACCAATCAAAGATGGCAGTTATATTCAAATTTTCGGTTCGATACGTAATCAAGATGGTGAAAAAATGATAATGATATTGAAAATGATACCAATTGATGATTTAAATATAATAACAAATCATTTATTACAAGTAATTTATACACGTTTAGGTGCTGAATTATTAACGAAACAGAAACCATTAATGAATGCACCTGGAAAAGCTTTGGCCACATCAATGAGTGATATGGATACGTCTGATTCACATCATCAACAACAGCAACAACAACAACAAACAACATTAACTTATGGCTTAACAACATTACAAGAGAAAGTCTTTCGTATTTTACAACCAGTCGATACAGCAGCTGGTTTACATCGTAGCGCTATTTTGAAACATTTCCCCAAACATCAAGAACGCGACGTCAAGTTCGTATTTTATTTTATTTTGTTTTTAATTAAAACAAATTAATTGATTAATTCATTATAATTTATAGTCAAGCGTTGGAATTTTTGATCACAGAAGGCCATGCATATTCGACAATTGATAATGAACATTTCAAAGCCACCGATTCGATTTAGAAAATGAATAAATAAACAACAATTCAAGAGTGTTCTAATTTTAATTCAATTGTAATTTGATTTGGCTTGAATTGCTTACAATTTATGCCATTTTCATTAAAAATCTCTTCAATTTCTGTACAACTATCTAATTTGTTATCAATAAAAATAATTTCTCTAATCACAACGCTATTAATTAATTCATTTATGCATTTGATACAATCTGGGTATTTTCTTGTATATAAAATACAATTACTTTTGTCGGGGAAATTACGACAATCTTCTAACGCTTGAAAAATAGTATGACCTGTTTAGAATCGATTAAAAAATAAACAAATATCTCCAATAAATGAATCATAAGCTTACTAGAACATGCTCGATTGTTATCATCATCAATTTCGTGTCCTATTCCAATGATAACATGTCGTTTGTCTAAAATAAAAGCAATATTTTTGTGATTTTGTCCATTATAATGTTTTCGTGACATAACCTCCATTAATGCGACAAAATAATCGTCCCAATGTAAATAATTTGTACGGGGACCAATCAATTTTGGCGACCTGCAATAAAATATAATGAATAATGAGAAAATAATTGAAAAAACATACAAACGGCATTTTTTGGTTAGAAATTTTTCTAGGTTATGTCAAGTAATTGTCGACCAACTATATGCCGTATTTTTATTAATTATAGCTTAAATTATTGGAATTATCTAGATTTTCAGTAAATTTGAACTGTTTTTGCTGAAATTTCTGAAAATTGATATTTTATAAATAATCTAGGGATTTTATTTATCGAAATCTAGGGAGCACTAGTAATTGTGATAATTGTAGCTCAATTTATTTATAAATTTAAATTTTTTTAAAAACAGACGAAAACAAATTTTCGAAATTCCATGACACCAAGCCAAAATAGCAACCGCATCAATAACAACAACATAACAACATTTATAAATATCATTTAATTTTTTTCGGCGAATTAAAATTAATCGAAAAAATTATGGGTAAAGGAAAACAAAGTGGTAAATCTTCAACTAGCAGCAATCCAAATCCTGAAGTAAGTTGAACCGATAATTGAATAAAATTAAATAATCGATTTATCATATTTATTGTTTTTTTCTATGGGAAAGCAAAAGAAAAATTCAACAAATTCCGCAAAAACTGAAACCAAATCAACCACTGAAAAAACACACAAAACTACAAAAAAAGGTTGGTATGACAAATTTCTTTAAAAATAAAATAAATGATTGAATGAATTATAGGCGGTAAAAAATGATGGAACATCAATATTAACCTTATTTACTATTGTAAAAAAATGAAAAAAATGTAGCTTTTCTTGAAAAATCATTAATAAACTCATTATTTATTGAAAAATGTCTTATTTTATTTTTTTTAATTCATGCTTCATGAATTTTCTACAAGATGGCGTCAGAGTCCATTTTGAAAAGGAAAAACAAAAATGTCATCGTCAAAGGTGAATTGTTTTAATTAATTTTTATTACTGATTCATCAAAAAAAAATCCAATCAAATCCACAATTCGATTAACTTATTGATCACATTTCAGATATTTGTCCTGATAATACAGTAATCGTTATGTGTTTGTCGAATTAATATAACAATTTTAACATAACCTCCAATTTCAATTGAATTTTATATGGAAAGAACTGATTGTTTTTGAACGTGAAAAATCATGCCATTACCGTCTAATTTCAATGCATTTATTGGTGCTAGTGTTTTGGGGGCTGTATGTGCGGCCACCGTTTATATAATCGAACATTATCGCCAGGAACGAAGGCGACACGGTATGGCTCAAGATTTGGCACGTTTAGACAGCGAATTAGTGAAATTACGTAAAGAATTCGACCAATTATTAATTCAACAACAACGCAAAAAGTACATAGAGTAATTTTGATTATTATGATGAAATTTTTGATGTAATTTATATTGAAAATTTTAGGAATATCAAGTTGAAAAAAGTTCGACAAATTATCGGCGATAATCGTCTAAGTTCAACAACATCAACAACAACACTTGACGATTACGCCTCAGCTACAGATCTAGACAGTGATGAACTAGAATTTTACGATGTTAGTGATAATGATGATGATGATGATTTAGATGGAGAACAAAATGGTTCTATTAAAATACTAGATGAAATTGATGATAATTTAGAGAGTGGAAATAGGGAATTGTTGGAAGATTCAATAGAAAAATTACAAAAGTTACAACTAGAATCACCAACAAATCCAGAAATATTATGGCGTTTAGGTAAAGCAAATTATAAACTATTTGAAAAGACTGATGATCCAGATTCACAAAAACGATACCTAAATCAAGGTAGGCTATTAAAATTCAATTGTTTTATTCTAGAATTTTAAGGTTATGTTTTTGTAATTTTTTTTTTAAGGAATTGAAGCTTGTCAATCGGCAATTAATTTAGAACCGAAATTAGTTCAAGTTCATAAATGGTTGGCAATATTGATCGGTTCACGTAGTGACTTCCAACCGATTAAAGAGAAAATTCTAGATGGCCACTTATTTAAACAGCATGTCGATATTGCAATCAATTTAGACCCGAACGATTCAACTCTACATCATATGTTGGGACGTTTTTGTTATGAAATCGCCAATTTGAAATGGTACGAACGTAAAATTGCCAGTACTTTATATGCTGAACCACCTAATTGTACCTATAATGATGCTATAAAGCATTTTTTAAATGCTGAACAATTATCGACTATACAACAACGAAAATGGAAAGAGAATAAATTATTAATTGCTAAATGTAAATTACAAATGGGCGAAATTGATAATGGTATTGAATGGTTATTAGATGCCCAACAAATTGTTGATGATGATAGCGATGATAATCGGAAAATTACAAATGAAATTGAGGCTTTGTTACGGAAATATAATAATTCAAGATAATTTTAGTTAATTTATGTTAATTATTTTAAAAATGTTTATTAAATGTAATTGTGGTGTATTTTAAATTGTGGTAAACAAATGAATAAAGTTATCGAAATGAATGGTATGAAAATAGGGTTATGGTAGTCGGATAATTTATTGATAGAGAACTATATTTAGTGTTTTTTGATGATAATTTTTAATGAAATAATTCGCATTCCATTTATAAAATAAATCAATTATTGAAATTTTGTCTATGAAATAGCAACTTTAGTTTGCTCAATCATTTGATCATAATCCCTATTTATTCGACTGAAGCCTTAAAGCTGATAATAATGCATTTAGAAATAAAAAACGATTTAAATTCAATTATATTTTTATTTTTAGAATAACAAGACTATTCAAGAAATTGGCAATTTCTAAATAATCACATTTTTATTGAAAAGATGAAATTTTCAAAATATATTTTATCATTAAATATGAAAACAGTTACATAAAATTAACACTAGATGGCGCTATATTTGTAATCTAAATTTGTTCTTTTAAATCACTTAATTATTTAATTAAATAACTAAAAAATTATTGCTCAAAAAAAATTTGTCAATATTTATTGTATACAATATTACAGTATGGCACACTGATATTGATTGAC
Organism: Stenodera caucasica; assembly: GCA_037414795.1. Lineage (NCBI taxonomy): Eukaryota > Metazoa > Arthropoda > Insecta > Coleoptera > Meloidae > Stenodera > Stenodera caucasica. Next base: position 45,567 of record JAZBGZ010000309.1, on the reverse strand, counting down.
TTTTTAAAATTAATAATCATAGGGAGAAAGAAAAACAAACGAATCTCTATAAAAGAAAGTGTTTAAATTTTCACATTTTCATACAAATGGCAGCATTCTAGCTCAGTATATTGATGAACGTGAACCAAACGACCATGATAAAACTAAATAATTGTAAAAATTTATGAACTGAATAAAATATTGTTACTTGTTTTCTTGCTTTTGGTATTGTTTTAGAGTTTTCTTTAAATATAAATTGACGTATACCTAATACATAATCTTCAATATATTTATCCCAATTTATTTTCATAATATCAAAACAAAATTCTTTACGATCATTATCTGTTAATGATTTGTATAAATTTCGTGTATTTGTATCATCGAATAACCATTCATTTGTTGTGAAATATTCTAAACAGGTTGCTGCTTTTTGCAATTTATTTTGAACACCCATCATCCTAAAAAATTATTATTATTATTATTATTATATAATTAATTGAAATTAAGTACACAGTAAAAAAACGAACAAGTAGTCGCTACTTTTATCGATAAATAAAACCAATAATACAAAATAATATCGTGTCTGAATCCTGAATTTTTGAAATTCCTCAGTTTATAAATTATAGTTGAAGAAATAAAAATAATTTATTTCTCGAAAATTCTGACAGCCTTAAGTTCAGATTACTTCGATTTGATTAATGAATTCAATTTGAAAAAGAAGCGAATACTCATTCAAGAAAATACTTAATAATTACATTGGTTTTCCTCCAGTTAACCAAACTAAAGTATCCAACATATATGCTGGTAACCAATGCATATATAATTGATTGAATTTGTTGTATAAACGTTTTGTTGTGAGTGTAGCGCTGGGATACCATGTAATTTCAGAAAATGGATGTTTTTTCATATATTTAAAACATAAATCAATGAAAGCTTTCCATGTGATTGGTTTACGTATACCTTAAAATAGAATAATTAATTTATATTCAAATCAAATTCAATTCAATTATAATTACCGGTACAACAATTATAGATGGTTAAATCTTTATTTTCACTGGTCCCAATTTTCCATGCTGATACTAACATTAAATTAATAACAATATCAACTGGTATTAAATCAGCAATTTTTCGACCATCACATAACATTGTAAGAAATATACCTTTACCAGTTGCTGCAATAATACCAGTAGGACCATTCCAATTATCAATCCAACCATTTAATGGTTCATTCATACTACTTAAAACAATACTAGGACGTACAATAGCAATTGGTAATTTTTTTTTTCCGTTATTACCAACTACATCAGCTACATCATTATTATTATTATAATTATTATTTTCATTCAACCAATATTCAGCTAATGATTTCGTGAATGTATATGTATTTGGACGATTATTTATTAATTTATTTGTTATTGAATCTAATAATTTCTCATCTAAACAATTAACTAATGATGTTATCTGATCTGGTGATATTGGTGGTTTATAAATCATTTCTTTCACTTCCTTTCGATCACAATTACAATAAGCCGTTGATACATGTACCTGAAAAAATACAAATAATTGAAAAATAATATCAATATCAATTTGAATGAAAATAAACATAACCTCAAACAATAAGAAAAGTTTTACTCAACAATAAAACAATAGAGATTCAAAATTTGACACACTGAATCACTAATCACTGCGATATCAACCGAAACATTTATTGAAAATTATTTCTATTGAATTTCGAAATAATTTATCATTATTTCGATTAAAATAAAATAAATTATTCAAGAGAGTTGCCATGACAACCGCGAAATCATTCTAATTGTCGCCCAATAGCAGTGATTTGAAACCAAAATGACTGATCAGAAACTATAATCATGTCAATAATTATAATTAATTACGATAATGATAATGAAAATATCCAAATTGAGTTCAAAAATATGTTAAGTGTTTCAAACTTGTGACCTGAATAATCTTTTATTAAGACTATGATAAACTGTATAATCCACTTTGCAAATTTATAATATGGCCAACTTTCTTTTCTTTTGTTTCGTATCATTTGTTTTTTTTTTTTTGAAATAAATAAAATTTAAGTAAAAATATACTTACTAGAGCTTCCAAATTCGTCATACGACTACATAATTCGACTAATCTTTGGGTACCTAACAAATTTATTGTTACAGATAATTTTAATTTTTCATCAAATTTAATTGTTGCAGCACTATGAAATACAATATTGATATTATTTTGTAATAATAAACGATTTTGCTGATTTATAGCCAATTCAGGTTGTGTTATATCACCTTCAATTGGTAGAATTTTATTTAAATCATTTGGATTCGTTTTACGTATTGTATCAAATAGCTAAAAAGAATCAAAGAAGAAATAAGAGCTGCAATTAGTGAAATTTATACAATTATTAAGGCTGTCGCAAACTAGACCATATACGATTCAACAACAATATTTGAAACAATCAATTATTAAACAGTAATTTCAAATAATCTCTTGTTGTTTATTGTGGTTAAATTGTATTGCCACATACCTAACTAAAGGTTGTTACACACTAATAATTTTTATTCAGCCATTAAAACTTACCGGTGATGATAATAATTGTTTTAGACGTTCATAAGCATCTTGGTCTCTTTTCGGACGTATTAATAAATAAATTCTAACAATACCAGGACATGATCTCAATAATTTCTCTAATAAAACTTTACCGATAAAACCAGTACCACCAGTTATAAAAACAGTTTTATTATTATAAAATTCACTAACACTCATTATTTGTGATGTTGTTGTTGTTGCTGAATTTTGTTGTTGTTGTTGCTGAATAGTAGCCATTTCATTCAATTGTTTACCAACTACTATAAATATTATAAATGAACAATAAAACAATATAATCAAAAATCGAAAATTGTGCTTAAAACGAAAGTATCTTAATCAAATTTCTTAATCACCCCAAATAAAAAAATAGCACGTAAGGTAAACGTCAATGTTTCATTTGTTACTGAAGTCAATCAATCAATAATTAAAAGAAAAATTGAAACAATTGAATCTAACAAATTGAAGGGTTGTTAATTAAAAAAGACCCTACGTACCTATGTATACCTGTTAGTCAGACAGGTCATCGAATGATTAGACACTTGTCAATTCCGATTGATGATCAAATCAAGAATAAGACTCTAATTGTATAGTCAAACAAATTTTGTATTAAATAATCTAAGCAATTTCACTTTTAATTTATAGTTTTTCACCAAAAAACAAAAGAGTGGGAATCTATATGAGCATGATAGTGGTGATAGTGAATTTCCTTCAAGGTCGAATATCGACATTGATTGATCAAATATTTGATCATAATTGTTCTTCTAAAATAAGAAAAAATCATCTAATACTGACATTTGAATTATATAATCACAAATTATAATAATAATAATAATGAAAACAAAAACAAAAAGAAAAAGAAAATATCAACAAGTTGTAAATTTTATCTATTTTTAATTGTTTATCTCCTAAGATTTAATTACAAAAAAATCATTGTACCATAACTAAAATCTTATTCAATTGAAATAATGAAAATATTTCACAAAAAAAAGAATGATGTAATCAATTTCTCAATTATTGATGGTTCAATTTCAAAAAGTCTATACTATAGGCGGAGCTTATAACCACGCCTACTTGCAATAATGCATTGACATAACAATATGGTTTTCCAGGTGATAGGCGTCAAAGAAAATCCTACTATCTAGTTAATGTTGGAATTTTGAGAAAAATTTTGTAAAAAATATTCTATTGCGTCTCTATAACTATTAAAATATAGAATAGAATTTATCGAAAAAATTATGTAAGATATTTGACATTTACGGAGGTTAAAGCTTAGAGACATTGAAATGTTTTTTAAAAATGTCCTTATAACCTAAATGACCATCTCTCGAAAAATTAAAAAGGATCATACGTCTCTGGTTCAAATAGGTCACAGAGTTCTGGACACTCGTTATTTTCCATTAATGATCAAATATAGTCTTAGATAACAATTTCCCAACTTTTTTTACCGATCTATAAATTTTTTTCAAAAACAAGAGTATGTGGGAATTGAAATGATGATGGTAGATTTTTACCAAGGCTAAATAATCATCTCAATTGTTTCCTTAAAATAAGAAGAAAAAAAAACTTGATATTAGCCTTTATTATTGAAGACAATTTGGAAAATCTTTCAAATGCGGAAATGTCGGAAAAGTGACCACCTTTTTAAAACGACCATTACCGTCGAAAACAATTGGTGGTCGTTATTAAGGGGCGTGTCTTCCATTCAAGACAGTAGTATAGTTGTCAGTTTTAAATGGGACATACTCTAAGTGGTATCCTAATCAATTTTAGACACGAATTATCTGATTGAAAACAAAAGTGTAGGTATTTTTCTCCTATAAATTGCATCAAAATATCGATTTGACGGACCGAATTGACGTTTAATTTTCCCTTTCACAAAAGTCCACCAGGTCAACTGCTTTTTATCCTAATTTTTTTTCTGATAGCTTTTTTTTCAATTAGGTATATAAATGAGATGAAGCATTTGAATGCAAATGCGACGTTATGAGATCAAGAATTTATTATTTTTTGGAGGGAAAAACCTGATTATTAATTTATTTAAATCATTGAAAACAACTAAAAAATCAGGAGCCGGCAAAGCAAAAAAATTTGAAAAAAAAAGCTCGAGAACAATTCTAAGAAAATTGAATCTTAACATATATAAAAACTTATCTGTGATTCAATTTTTTTTGATGTCAAACTTCTTTAGGCGCGATAAGAGTAAATTTTCTGCGATGAGTAATGATGACTAATGATAATGATAAAAATGGCTAATCAGAATAATTTTGATTGATCGTTAAGGAAATTTTTTCTTCTAACGCGTGTACCAAGCTATAAATCTTTTCTTGTTTTTCTATAAATTTCATAAAAATTTAATGAAAACAAACGATTCAAATGTTAAAATTTGAGGTTTACTTTGATATATGCAACCAACAATTTTACATGACATTCATGCCATTTGCTGTCAACAAAACAAACTTCGCACTCAAAGTCTAACAGACGAAATTTCCTGTTTCCGATTTATACAAAAAAAAGTAATACAAAAATACAAAAGACTCGAATTTAATTGGATGTTTATCAAACTATTTAATTCTAAATTATTTTTCAATGGATTGGATCTGAAACCTTTGAGCTAATAATAAAGCCTTTACAAATCAAAAACGATAAAAATTCATTTATATTTAATATATTTTGAATAACAAAAATCTATATAAGCAATTTTATTTTCAAGAAATAGCAATTTCTATACAACCACATTTTCATCAAAGAGCTAAAATTTTCAAAAAATCTCTCATTCAATTCTTCTATTTCGAATAAATAAATTAAAAATAATAAAAATAACAAACAACCCCTTTATATGAATGTTTCATCAATTGTTTTTTGCATTTTCAAATTAATTCGATTAAAATAAAAATATTTATATATTTTAATTTATCTATATATTATTATATATATATATTAAAAATGGCAGACTAGTATATACTGGTAATTTTTTTTCCTCGTTTTCATTCTTTTTTTTTGTTCAAAATTTCTTAAAATTAAGTATGAAGACATTTAGAAAAAATCAACACTAGATGGCGCAATATTTGTAATCTAGATTTGTTATTTTTTGAATCATTCAATAATTCAATTAATTCATTACAAAATCATTAGCTAGAAAACTTGTCAGTATTTATACATGGAATGAGCACAATTCCTCTTCAAAAATATAAAAGCGCGTTATTTTTGTTTTTTTTTGTGTTGTTGAAAATAATACTAATACTAATACTAATATTAATAATAATAATAATAATAATAATAATGAGAATAATAATAATAATAATAATAATAATGATAATAATAATAAAAATCATCACATTTCCTTACAGTTTTACAACACTTATCTACAATATACATGTACGACACATTGATATTAATTTATTTTTTATAAATATAAAAAGAAAGAAAAACAAACGAATCTATAGGAAATGAAGGAAAGTGTTTAAATGTTCACATTTTCATTACTTGTTGTTGTTGTTGTTGCTGCTGTTTTTAATGTTATAATTATTATTTTCATACAAATGGCAGCATTCTAGATAAATATATTAATAAACGTAAACCATACGACCATAATTGTCTTAATGGTGTATATCTTAGTGTTAAAAAATACCACATACTAATAATACTAATTAACTGTAAACATTTATGTAATAAATAAAATATTGTTATTTGTTTTCTTGCTTTTGGTATTGTTTTAAAATTTTCTTTAAATATAAATTGACGTATACCTAATATATAATCTTCAATATATTTATCCCAATTTATTTTCATAATATCAAAACAAAATTCTTTACGATCATTATCTGTTAATGATTTATATAAATTTTGTACATTTGTATCATCAAATAACCATTCATTTGTTGCAAAATATTCTAAACAGGTTGCTGCTTTTTGTAATTTATTTTGAACACGTATCATTCTGAAAAACAACAATTATCATATCATTAATTCAAATTGATGACACAACAAAAAAGTATTCGCTTCTTTTATCGATAAATGAAACCAATTAATAACCTATCTGTAGCTCTGGAATCATAAAAATGATTCAGCTATAAATTGTTTCTAAAGAATCCTAACAACTGATTTCACCAATTTGATCATTACAGTTAATTGAACAAAAAAACGAATACTTCCTTGAGAGGAAAAAAAATAATTACATTGGTTTTCCTCCAGTCAACCAAACCAAAGTATCTAAAATATATGCAGGTAACCAGTGCATATATAATTGATTAAATTTATTATACAAATGTATTGGTGTTACTGTACCGCTGGGATACCATGTAATTTCAGAAAATGGATGTTTTTTCATATATTTAAAACATAAATCAATGAAAGCTTTCCATGTGATTGGTTTACGTATACCTTAAAAAAGAATAATGAATTTATATTCAAATTAAATTCAATTCAATTATAATTACCGGTACAACAATTATAGATGGTTAAATCTTTATTTTTACTGGTCCCAATTTTCCATGCTGACACTAACATTAAATTAATAACAATGTCAACTGGTATTAAATCAGCAATTTTTCGACCATCACATAACATTGTACGAAATATACCTTTACCAGATGCTGCAATAATACCAGTAGGACCATTCCAATTATCAACCCAACCATTTAATGGTCCATTTATACTACTTAATACAATACTAGGACGTACAATAACAATTGGTAATTTTTTTTTTCTATTATTACCAACAACATCATCTATATCATCATTATTATTATAATTATTATATTCATTTAACCAATATTCAGCTAATGATTTCGTGAATGTATATGTATTTGGACGATTATTTATTAATTTATTTGTTATTGAATCTAATAATTTCTCATCTAAACAATTAACTAATGATGTTATCTGATCTGGTGATATTGGTGGTTTATAAATCATTTCTTTCACTTCCTTTCGATCACAATTACAATAAGCCGTTGATACATGTACCTGAAAAAATACGAATAATTGAAAAATAATATCAATATCAATTTGAATAAAAATAAACATAACCTCAAACAATAAGAAAAGTTTTACTCAACGATAAAACAATAGTTATTCAAAATTTGACACACTTAATCACTAATCACTGCGATATCAACCGAAACATTTATTGAAAATTATTTCAATTGAATTTCGAAATAATTTATAATTATTTCGATTAAAATAAAATAAATTATTCAAGAGAGTTGCCATGACAACCGCGAAATCATTCTAATTGTCGCCCAATAGCAGTGATTTGAAACCAAAATGACTGATCCAAAACTACAATAATCATGTCAATAATTCTAATTAATTAAGATAATGATAATGAAAATATCAAAATTGAGTTCAAAAATATGTTAAGTGTTACAAACTTGTGATCTGAATAATCTTTTATTAAGACTATGATAAACTGTATAATCCACTTTACAAATTTATAAAATGGCCAACTTTCTTTTCTTTTGTTTCGTATCATTTGTTTTTTTTTTTGAAATAAATAAAATTTAAGTAAAAATATACTTACTAGAGCTTCCAAATTCGTCATACGACTACATAATTCGACTAATCTTTGGGTACCTAACAAATTTATTGTTACAGATAATTTTAATTTTTCATCAAACTTAATTGTTGCAGCACTATGAAATACAATATTGATATTATTTTGTAATAATAAACGATTTTGTTGATTTATAGCCAATTCAGGTTGTGTTATATCACCTTCAATTGGTAGAATTTTATTTAAATCATTTGGGTTCGTTTTACGTATTGTATCAAATAGCTAAAAAAAAGAAAAAGAAATAAGAGCTGCAATTAGTGAAATTTATACAATTATTAAGGCTGTCGCAAACTAGACCATATACGATTTAACAACAATATTTGAACGATCAATCATTAAACGATAATTTCAAATAATCTCTTGTTATTTATTGTGGTTAAATTGTATTGCCACATACCTAACTAAAGGTTGTTACACACTAATAATTTTTATTCAGCCATAAAACTTACCGGTGATGATAATAACTGTTTTAGACGTTCATAAGCATCTTGGCCTCTTTTCGGACGTATTAATAAATAAATTTTAACAATACCAGGACATGATCTCAATAATTTCTCTAATAAAACTTTACCCATAAAACCAGTACCACCAGTTATAAAAACAGTTTTATTATTATAAAATTCACTAACACTCATTATTTGTGATGTTGTTGTTGTTGCTGAATTTTGTTGTTGTTGTTGTTGTTGCTGAATAGCAGCCATTTCATTTAATTTTCCATCAACTACCATAAATATTATAAATGAACATTAAAACAATATAATCAAAAATCGAAAATTGTGCTCAAAACGGAAGTATCTCTTCGAAATTTCTCAAACACTCCAAACAAAAAAAAAAACACACACAAGGAAAACGTCAATTTTTCATTTGTTTCGGAAGTCAACAAATTCTATACCATATCATTGAAAAAAATCTGAAACAATTGAATTTATCAAATCAAAAAACTCGCCGCCTACTACTACTTCTACTGTACTATTGCTTAAATTTTCCAATCACTACAAAACAAAAATCATCTTACCGTAGGTTGATTTTGATGATTTCTATCAAATCAATTAACAATTGAATAATGCAACAACAATAATAATCATCATCATCAACAACTAACTGGAAGATTCTTTTAAGAAATTTTTCTTTGGGTTACTAT
>JAZBGZ010000309.1:17355-29596 GCA_037414795.1 Stenodera caucasica | reverse complement strand
TTAATAAATTATGAATATTTAATAAATTATTATCAATTAATATTAAATTATTATTATAATACGTATAAATACCATTTTGACTACCAATTAATAGGATAGTTTTACTTAATTGTAGAATACAATTCAATTTGTGTTGATTATTTGTTAAATTTATTATTGTATCACCAATTTTATCATCATTATTTGTAATTTTATGGAGTAAAACTCGTTCAAAACCTAAACAAAAATCATTAGAATTGATCAAAGTGATTAATTTATCAATTTTGATAAAATTTTACCTTTATACCATTGATCACGTTTATCAATTGTTTCAACCATTAATATAATTATCAATTTTGGTTTATTTAGCTCTAATTTCATAGTTAAATGTGATTCATTATCATAAATATTAATATCGATATCTGTTAATGACGGTTCTAATACTATTTTGTTATTATTATCATCATTATTATCAATTGTTATTGTATCAATTAATTTACCATTATTTTTAATTGAATTTGTATAAATTAAGAATTGTTGATTTGTTAAATAACAGTAATATTTTTCCCATTTTTGTTGTTTTTTCAATATTTTCAACCATCCTTCAATTATTATATCATCATTTAATAATTGCCTATAAAAAAAATATTATAAAATTACAACAATTAATTATAGTAATAGCGCCATCTAGTTTTTTACCTATGTGACTTATTAGAATCATCAATTATTTGTTTTTTATTATTATTATTAATTTTGAAACGGTCCAAACTATTTGTTCGTCTCGATTTAATATTCGAATCACTATTATTTTCCAATTTCAATTTATTTAATTCGTTACGTAATTGTTTATTTTGTTCGTGTAATTTTTGTATTTCTATATCTTTATTTTGTTGATGATTTTTCGAATTATTTGTACCAAATAATTTATCAGCTAATGTCTTCTTCTTTTGACTATATTCATCGATCTAATAATTTATTTAATTTATTTGATTAATTAATCGAATTAAATTGAATTACTTACTTTAGAATGTAAATAATCGATTAGTTTGATTTGTTGTTTTATTGTTGAATCATTTTTCAATTCTCTCTCTTCATAATAATTAATTTTCGTCTTGAATCTCAATTCCAATTCATCAATTTGTTGTAATAATGTATTTTCCATTATCTAAAACATGTGATTTATCAAATTATAATTGATAATTCAGAACTCGATTTTTATTCCACTCAATTTCCTCAAATTACCTGTAATTCTTTGATTTGTTGTTTTAATTTGTGATTATTACTTTTGTAATTATCAATTTGTGTTAAATATTGCGAAATTTCCTCTTTTAATAATAGATTTTCATTATTAAAATTACTCAAATCTCTTTCATAATTCTTCGTTAATAATTCGTTATTAATTAATTTTTCTTCATTCAATTTTAATTCATCTTGTAAATTATCAATGATTAATTTAGAATTTTCCAATTGTTTTTGTAAAATTTGATTTTCATTAATTAAATTCTCATTATGATTTTCTTGTTTTTTCAATTTTGTCTCCAATAAGATTTTAAATGATTTTTCTTCATTCAATTTTTGTTTAATTTGTTGTAAATTATTATTTGATTGTTTCAAATCATCAGTTAATTTATCCAAATTTTCATTCAATTTCAATTTTTCTTGTTCAATTGTTTGATTGATTTTCTCATATTCAACTACTTGACTTTCCAATAAAGTACAAGCTTCATGTAATGCTTCCCAATTCTATAAAAAAAAAAAAATTATAATTCGTTTAATTAAAATAATTGATATCTAGATACCAATTTGGTGTTGTTCAATTGTTGTTTTGTATTTTCCAAATTTTGATATAATTGTTGTTTCTCTTGTTTAATTCGATTGAAATCATTAATTATTTCGAATTTTTCTCGATTTAAATTCTGTAATAAATTTTTATTTTGATTGATTTCATTCGATAATTGATCAATTTTCAAATTTTTATTTTTAATAATTTCATCAAATTCATTCAATTTTAATTGTTGATTATTGAATTTTTTCAAATCATCATCATATTTTTGATTTAAATTATTTAAATTCTCTTTAATTTTAATCAATTCCATAGATAATTGTTCATTGATATTTCCCAATTCTAAAATGATATTATCATTCTTCAATTTATTATCATTTAATTGTTGATTATTTTTTATTATTTCGTTTTTATAATTTTCAATATCTTTTTGTTGTTCTTTTAATTCACGTTCTAAAATACGTTTGTCAATTTTACAATTATTCAATTCTTTTTCTAAACGCCATAATTTCGTACGTAATTCACGTAATTCTTGATTATTATCGTTATTATCGTTATTTTCTTTATTTTCGAAATTTTGTAATAATTTCTCATATTTAAGTTGTTCTTCTTTCAATTTATTTTCGGAATCTTGCAATTTTTTCGAAAATTCGTCAGTCTCTTTTTTATAAATTTCCAAATTACATTTATAATCATCGCATTGTTTTTGTTCATTATTCTTCAATAAAACAATTTCTTTTTCTAAATTCTTATTTTTTATTTGTAAATTTTCCAATTGTTTTTCATTATTTTCCAATTTCATTTTTAAAACATCATTTGTTTCAATTAAATTTTCAAAGTCATTAATTTTTAAATTCAATTGTTTTATAATTGATTCGCTTTCATCAATTTTACGGTTTAGATTATTATAATTTGATTCTTGTAATTCTAATTTTTTTAACAAGTTTTCTTTATTTTTCTCCAATTGTTTTATAGAATTTTCCAAAATTTCTTTATTGTGTAACTCATTGTTTAATTCAGATTGTAATTCATTTATTTTAAAATCATTATCATTTGTTATCGTTTCTAAACGTTGTTCTAAACTAATTATACTTTTTCGATTATATTTTTCAACAATTCTAGTTGATTTTTGTTCTTTTTGTTGATTCTCCTCTTTTTTGATCAATTCTTTAATTTGTTTCGTTAATAATTCATTATTCATTGTTAATTCTAGAATTTTATCTTTATATTGTTCCATTTCCAAATTCAATTGATCTAATTTTATTTTTTCATTTAATTCCCATTTAATTTTCGCCGATTTAATTAATTCTAATGCTTTCGTTTCTAATTCATTGCGATCTTTACGTTCAATCTCTAAAGTACGTCGTAAAGCCTAAAAAATACAACAATAGATGGCGCTATTACTATAATACATACAATTTCAAAACAAACTTACAGAGCACTCTGCGATACTGTTGGCCAAATCTTTTTCTAATTGATCACGTATAATTTCGATATTATCCAATTTTTGTTTTTTCTCTAATAATTGTTTATCTAAATTGATTTTAACATTTTCAAAATTCTCATTTTTAATAATTATTGTTTTCATATTATCCAATTCTTGATGTAAATTATTAATAATTTCATCTTTACTTAAATTATTGATAATAGTCCGATTAAAAAATAATGTTTCATTATCATTATTATCGTTTTGTATAAAATTGAAGCCGATAAATGGTAAATTACGTCCGGTAAATTGAGTTTTACGTTTGAAATTTTCAATATTTGGACTTGTACGTTTTTTCAATTGTTCAACTTGTGGAAAATTATTGATATCATCATTATTGATCACTTTTGGTATAAATGGTGGTATTTGTTCATTGATTGTGTCGAAATTTAAATTTTTAAATAGAGAATGTTGAAATAATTGTTTGATATTTAAACGGGATTTTTCATCAATTAATAGATTTTTAATAAATAATTGATATGATTGTGTTAATAAAGTATCATTCGGAAATTTTAATGTTTTCTTATAATTCATTATTTTCGAATAAATCTCACTAGTCGTATTACCATTGAATGGTGTTTTACCAATTGTTAATTCATACGCAACAATACCTAATGACCATAAATCACAGCCTACCTACAAAAAAGAAAACAATCATTTAAGTAATTTGTGGTAAAAACAATTGATATTTTACTCCATAATTGGTGCCTTTGATATTTTTGTTATTAATCGATTGTAATACTTCCGGTGCTATATATTGAGGTGTACCTATTGGTAAACCATTATCAACATAACCCATTTTATTTAAACGTATCGATGATCCGAAATCGATCAATTTTATATGTCCACAACGATCTAATAATAAATTATCCGGTTTTATATCACGATGTATATAACCCATTTGATTTAAATCGTTTATAGCTAATAGGATTTCGGCTAAATAGAATATAGCAGCTGTTTCCGGTATTGTACCACCTTGTTTTACTAATAAATTGGCTAGATCACCGCCTGGATGATAATCCATAATAAAAAATAAATAAATGTCGTCTTGAAACGAATATTTCAATTTCGTTAACCATTGAGATTGTGTAAATGCCATAATATCACGTTCATTCATATATAAATCTTTATAATTTTGATTGTTATTATTCAAATAATTCGATTTCTTTATTGTTTTCATACAATAATAATTATCAGTTTGTTTTTCTTTAACTAGATAAATCTCACCGAAATAGCCACGTCCAATTAGATGTTTTATATCGAAATCATATGAATTAATGCGTAATTTCTTCAATTCTTGTATTGTTGTTTTATATTTAATAACAAATTCATTGATTTGTTTATCATTTTTTTGCAATTGTTCAATACAACATTCATCATATAAACATTGTAATGTGTCTAATAAACTTTCACGTTTCAATAACGATAATTTATCGTTTTCGTTATATTTGCCGATTATTAAATTGTTTAGACGTGTTATTCGGGTATTTATTGTCTCCAATGATGATTCCATTATTATTTCTTTATTAAATTCAACATAAATATCACACTTAACAAAAACTGGAACTAGGAAAAAATAAAAACGTTACACTTGATACATTTAAACTGAAAAATTTCAAATTGTGACGCCTCCTGTGAAGTTAGACACAACAGTGATACCAACTTTAAGCAACTCAATCACCAAATTATTCATTATTCAAATATTAATATTCGAACAATTATCAAATTTGTGATATTTTCGAAATTATTGTAATTTTTCTATCAAAATAAAATAAAGTTTACTATAAGTGATGTGATAATATTCAAAAAATTGCGCGCTTTCAATTGAATCTAGTTACAAACAATACTACCAATATAAAGAGCCGTTAGTTAACATATTTGCATAATTTACAACTATTTGTTCGATTTTTATCATAAAATCAACAAATTAAATTTAATTACGTGTGCCTTGTAGAGTAAATATTGATATTTACACATATATTAAAATTTAAGAAAATTTCTAGATTATAGGGAAAATTAGAAATGTCACTAAATTAAAGCTACGTTCACAATTACTACATTAGAACTTTTTGTTTTGTTTACCAACATCTGATTGGCTAGAATCTAGATTAGTTCTTCAAGAAAAAATAAATAGTCAATTTCAAATCATTTATTGATAAATTAAAACAATTCCTACTATAATTAATGAATTTCTTCTATTTTTTTCTCGTTTCTTACAAATATTGACATTAATAGAAAAAAACAAAAGAAAATCGAATACTATAATCAAACAAGACTGATTGTTGGAAGAACGACAGAAAATCTGATTTTTTTTTTTATAATTTTTGGAAAAATTGCAAACAATTTTTTGCTATAAAATTTGGAAAATTACAAGACGTTTTGTATTATTTTGTTTTATTTAATCAAATTACCTCGTTCTAATTTTATCAATGACTAGATTTACAAATAGTGAGGCAATTGTTACTTAATTTTGATTGGTAGTGAAATTGCAATGGAATTTCCATTAACTATGAAAAAACCACAAATGAAAACAGAAATAATTGACATTTATGAGTACATTTAACAATAAAAATTAAATAATAATAATTTTGATATGTGTAAAACACGAATTTCTCTTTAATTACAAACAAAAAAGAATATTTCAAATTCGAGAACAATCAACATTGAATAACATCGATTTTTTTTATGATAAATAAATATTAGAATTAAATCTTTCAATCAATAATTAATAATAATAATAATAAAAATACCCTGCATCATTACACAAGTAATCAAAAATTGATAAAATGATAGAAAAACAAAAGAAATAAAAACTTAATCTAAGTAGATGTGACATGTTGTTGAATAAATACTACCTAACGTGAACAACATCGGTATTTCAATAGATATTGTAGGACCATTATTACCAATATTATTATTATTATTATTATTATAATTTGTAATAAAATTTTTCGATTTATATAATTTACCAACAACATATTTTCTTCTATTATTATTAATCTTATTATTCAACAATTTTCTATCATATGGTAAAAGAAATACTGGCTTTTTCATATAATTTATATCAAACGTATTCAATAATTCGGGGCGTCATAAATCAGGAAATCTACAACAAAAGAAAATCAATCAATTCAACTAATTAATTAATTAATTAATTAATTAATAATTACCTTGTAGGATCTTCAATATAATTTTCTGGTATTGAAAACATCTCTTTTGCTATATTATTTTGAAATTCAAATTGTTGGAATGTTATTTTAGCTGTAACAGTTGGTAATATTGGTATTTCAACTTTTACTGGGAAACCATTTGGTAATTTAAATGTTATAAAATCACGTAATTTCGAAAAATGTTTAAATGGACCTATAATTTCTAATACATTCAATAACATTTCAACCGATAATGGAAAATCTTGACTCTAAAAATTAATCAAAATTAAGAAAATAAAATAGTTAAAAAAACAAAAAAAATTGAACCATTGCTATTGTTGCTTTGAATGCTTTTGTTGATTCTTTATAAACTAAATCACGTCCTAAACGTGGATAACTATTGACTTCTGAATTAATGTATTGTTCCCATGTTATATTACGTTCCGGTGGTGGAACTAGACTAGTTCTTCTAACAGGCTATAAAATTTTTAATATTAATTAATAAAATTTTCAAACAATTATTAATGAACTTACAATTCCATTTTGGTCGAAATTTTGTAAATTACCACCTTTAGTAAAACTTTCTAATAATGCTTTATTCTTTTGTAAATCATCATTTGATAAATGTTCACGTCGTTTACGACTTTCTAACATTAAACCATTAACTGTATATAAATCACTTTCATATAAACCGGCAACTATTTCTTTTTTATCTTCACGAAATATCCAACCACTTTGAGCCCGTACAAATGATATACTTTTTGTTGATATTTGTGCCGCTAAAATATCAGTTGACATCAATAAATCTACTTCATCTTCAATTTCCATTTCATTCTCCTTTAAAAATAATCAACAATATTAATCAATTAGAATGTAAATTAATCAATAATAATTACCTCGTATCGTACTTTTTGATAAACTTTCATTATATTATCTATAACTGTTAAACTATCATTTGGTTCAGCATTACCATTAAATATAAACGATATATCACCACGTTCCCATCTCATATCGGAAAAATCGACTAATGTAGTATCTAAACGTATATTAGCACCACTTTTATAAATTTTACAAATATCTGATGGTAAAATTCGCGAAACTAAAGGTACTAAAATTTAAAACAAAATTACAAATTAATTCGATAATAATAATAATAATAATAAATACCCCATGATTGAAAATCCCATTTTAATTCCATATAAAAATCATTAATACGATTTAAAGCTTGTACTAAATTTGGTCGTCTTTCTTCCATTTGTTCTCTAGATTGTTGCCGGACTTTTCGTACCAATGAAGAGACTTTAATTCAATCAATTAAGTAATTAACTTATAATAGAAATTAATACTTACTTGTAGGTCGATGTCCGTAACTAACGGCTTCAGCTAATACAGTCCAACCTAAACCATTTTTCACTTTAACTGGAGCATCGTGTTTCAACAATAATTGAACACACTCTACAAAATTATAATTAAATTAAAACAATTCAATTAGAAAAAAAATCAATTATAATTACCTTTACGACCTAACATTACCGCTAAATGTAATGCTGTATTGCCTGTAATTAAATTAAATTAATCTTCAAACTAATTATTTACAAAATACAACATAACCTCAATTTGATATAGTTTTCAAATTGGGGATTATTTGAATGAGAAATTAACAATAAATCAAAATTAAAAAATTTACCATGTTTATCTTTAGTTGCTACATCATATTTTCTTAATAAACGTGATAATGATTTTAAATCATTATCAAATACAGATTTATGTATAACATAACTATCATTTTCATCAGCCATTTTCGAATAATAATCGTAAACGTCATAACAGTAACACCAATTAAACAACACTCAAAACACTAAAATAAATCAAATTTAAACCAATTTTATTGTATTTTTATCATTAACTGTAATTTTTATGAGATAATTTCGGATTTTATCGCCAACATTTTTGATAATAATCGAAAATTTGTCACAACTCCACTTATAATAATGAAAAAAATGGAAAATAAATATTGCCAACTATAGGTACGGAAAGCACTATATTCGGAGCTTTAGACACAATTGTGATTGTTTAATTAATTGTTGATAAAATGAGTTTTTCCGTGAATTAAATTAAATAATTGTATTTATCAACAAATTTGATCAAATATCGATCATTATAATTATTAATTTCAGGATAATTTGTATTGTTGGATTAATTATATCAAATAGTGATGTTGGTGACATAACCTCACTTTCACAAATCCAAAATTTGTTATAATTATTTACAATTTATCGAAATAATCATTGAAAATGTCATTTAAAAAAGGTGTAGATTGTAGAGTATTTCGTGCCATACAAAATGTTGATATGGCCGAATTAAATAAATGTACAGAACAAGAAATACGTCCAGTATTACCATGTTTAGTACGTATGGGTTTAATATCACCATTAGATACATCAAAGAAATGTACAAATATGAAAATTGATATATTAACAATAGTATCCGGTATGGAATTAGTTAATTCAATTGTTGCATTATTATCGATTGATTTCCATCGTTTAGAAATCGATGTTAAAAAAGAACAACAATTACGCTCGAAAAATCTCAACAACAACAATAACACTAATAATAACAACAACAATAATAATAATAATAATAGTAATAATAACAATACAATAATACAAGACTCGATATTAATTGGTAATTTAACGAATACTAGTATGGCTTTAGAGTATGAACGTAGCGATATGACTCGACGTTTAAGTATATTATTGGGGGAATTATTATTTATACAATCACAAATACAAGATTTAACACTATCTCAAGATAATAGTAACGATAATAATTACAATAATAATTATATGAAATCGTCTGAATTATTCGATAATGATATATTCGCTGAAGAATTATCCGATATTATTTGTATAGCATTAGCTGAATTACCAATAACTTTAAATATTATCCAAATTATTGAAACTCTATTACATTTACATAATGGACCGGCTATAATTTGTAGAATTGTCGCTAATTTTCCTGATTGTTTTAAAGAAGGTATAAAATTATAATTAATTAATTAATTAATTAATTAATGATATAATTATGATTTTTATTATATTTTAGTGAGTACTTATTTGATACAAACTGGTGAGAAACAAGAAGAGACTAAATTGAGTACAGTACGTGGCCAAACAATACAATTATTATGTAAAATGAATCCAACACAAGCTTTAACAATACGAAGTAAATGTATTGAATTATGTCGTATGCCAGCTTTAGCAATACAATTAACATTAGAATTTGCCCAAAATGATAATAATGATGGTAATGATATTGTGGCATTTATTAGTGGATTATTATTAGGTAATGATCAAACTATACGTAATTGGATAGCAATGTTTATACGTACAGGACAAAAGAAGAAAGGTGAAATATCTAATTTAGTTTTACAACAATTACGTGATGAATTATCAAAATATTTACAAATTATTATACGTAAATCAGATAATTATAATCAAGATAATCTTCTAATTGATAATTTAATTGTAAAAGGTTCGGCAATTTTACGTTTATATTGTGCTTTAAGAGGAATAGCCGGTATTAAATTTCAAGAAGATGAAATTAATTTAATTGTTAAATTATTAACAATTCATCCACCAGCTACAAAAAGTGGTGTACGTTTTGTATCAATTGGATTATGTATGTTGATTGCTTGTCCATCATTAATAACCCAATTAGAATTGGAACGGAAATGTATTGAATGGGTTCAATGGTTGGTAAAAGAGGAGGCATATTTCGAAACTCAAAATCAATATCAATCATCATTTGGTGAAATGTTATTATTAATGGCTATACATTTTCATAGTAATCAATTAAGTGCTATATGTGATTTAGTATGTTCAATTTTAGGTATGAAAATACCGATAAGACATAATAATATGACACGTATGAAACAAGTTTTCATACAAGAAATATTTACAGAACAAATTGTTACAGCACATAGTGTTAAAGTACCAGTTACAAAACAATTGAATGCTACAATGTTGGGTTTTTTACCAGTACATTGTATACATCAATTATTAAAATCGCGAGCTTTTACAAAATATAATGTTAATATCAAAAATTGGATTTATAAACAAATTTGTACAAGTACAAAACCATTACATCCGGTATTACCGTTATTAATTGAAGTTTACGTCAATAATATTATATTACCAACACAACAACAACAACAACAACAACAACAACAATTGAAAAATATTGAAACTAATAAGCCACTAGATGAAGATGAAATTCGTTATGTTTATGAAAATTCAATATTCGGCCAATATTTCAATGATAACAATAATCATAATAATAAAAAACAAATCAAATCGAATATAATTATAGATCAAGAGATTTTCATTGATAATACTAGTTTAACACCGCAATTATTATTATTGTATTATTTATTATTATATGAGGATTGTCGTTTAACGAATGCTCAAACTTTAACGAATCTAAATCGTAAAATTAAAATCTATAGTAATGGATTTATGTCGGAATTACCGATAAAATATTTATTACATCATGCTCAAAAAGATCAATCGTCTTATAATGGTTTATTTGGGCCTTTATTGAAATTATTAACAACTCATTTTCCACATTTAACTTTAATTGATGATTGGCTAGATCATATGTCAACATTTTCAATTAATGATAATAATATTGATAACAATTGTGATTATAATGGTAAATTATTAGATTTGACTGATGATCAAATTGTGGAAATTTTCGATGATATTGATAGAAATCCATTGAAATGTGCTAAATTATTACAGAATTTCTTGAAACAAGAACCAATAAATATATGGAAATATTGTGAGATTTTCATTAGATTTATCAAGAAATTTCTAAATAATAATATACCGAGATATTTACAAGATTTATATAAAGATGTTTGGTTACGTTTCAATACTGTATTACCTCGACGTTTATGGATTTTAACAATTAAAAATTTAGTTGACGATTTTATTCATTTAACTCGTATCGATGTTGCAGAAGATCCACTACAGGTTTGTTAATCTAATTTTGAGTTAATTGAATGATTAATTCATCTTGATATTAATTTAATAGAAAAAATCTCAAAAAAAAAGTTTAGTGTCTGAGCCGGGTTTGAACCTACGGCTTGGTTTTCGATATGAAATCGAGAAGTCTCCGGTTCGATCCCGCTTCAGTCTGAACTTTTTTTTTTTTTAAATAATTGACTAATTGGATTTTTTTTTTTTCCGTCAGATAATGCGATGCGATGAACGTGTCTTCCGTTGTGCCCCATTATATTATATTGTTTTACGTATATTGAAAGCTAGTTTAGCATCATCACGTAGTCAATTATTACAACATTTACAAGCTAATCCACGTTTAGATGGAAATGGACAAATTGTAAATGAAAATGAACGTGAAGAAATGTGTCGTGCAACAATTGCAGCACAAGTAAGTTGAATATTTCTTGCAGTTTATTTGATATTTTAATAATGAAAATTGAGGTTAGAATCTCATTCAAACTTCGCTTTCTGTAGACTTAATTCGATACTATTTTACTAAAAAAAATATTCACAATTCTGATCATCATCATTATATAATTATTATTTATTAATTTCAAAAAATATACAAAATTCGAAGTATCTCATAATGATAATAGATGACGCTAATAAGTTGAGAGATGTAACTTTAGTCACAATACTAGAAAATTTGACATAACCTCAATTTTTATTGTGCTTAGTGAAAGTGTTTTTCTTGAAGAAAAATGAGTAAAAGACCAAATAAACGTAAATATTGTGATAAAAATGAAGATTACACCAATCAATCTAAATATAATCGTTC
>JAZBGZ010000308.1:41664-55946 GCA_037414795.1 Stenodera caucasica | reverse complement strand
GCATTATTCTTCACATATTTCTATGTATTATATTTTGTTTGAATTAACAGTGATGGTTGATCGAATTCACGTCAAAAAAACAAAATTCCTTGCTCTAAAAGAAATTAAATTGGTGGATTGTAGAAAGTGATTCGTAAATTGTCTCTTCAAAAACAATCTTTTATTTTATTGAAACAACGCGTTTTTGAGCTCATTGAAATAATGAAACATTCCATTAAAATCAAATAGCTCCAAAATAATTATAATAGGGTTAAAGTAAAATTCTTTGTCTTGTGTATGAAAAATAAAATAGCCCTGCACAAGCTCATTTTATCATCCACTGGCAATTATCAAAATCAGTTTAATAATAATTAACATCGAATTCGCCATCACTGTTAATAAAAAAGATTCAATTCTAGGAATATTCAATTTTCAGCCATTAGTTGGAGTATTAGTTCTATTGATAAAGCCGAAAATGATTGAAAATCTACAACAAGAAGTTCGTTTATGGTCAATAGAAAAATCTGGAGTAGATGATGAAATCAAACTGAATATTAAGAAAGAAATGAGAATAATTCGGATTTTATCAGTTTGCTTCTTAATTGCAGCATATATAGCGGGTGCTCTATTTTTTCTTGATAATCCACGTGATTATTATTTATTCTTACCTGTTAAACTGATTACTGATCATTTTCCAACACATTCATTATGGCTTATTCGATGTTATAGAGTCCTCGCTGTTCTTATACTTTTAACAGGCGGCATACCGCAAGGTTTACAAGTCATTTATTATACGCAACATATGAAATATCAGGTGATGCTGATTCGTGAATATACGGTACGAATCAGCGGAATCACCCCATTAATTGAAGATGTCATCAATGATTCCTATTATCAAAATGAAGTACATCGTCGAACTATTTTCTGTGCCAAGCGACATCAAGAACTCTTGATGTACAACATTATTTCATCGATGTTGATATTTTCGAATAATTTATTCTCATTTTAGAGCCGGCAAAAGAAAAATTTCCGAAATATCTAATTTGGTTGCTTACTTCTCATTGAGTGGATTCCTATGTGCTTTGGGTATCTCGCTTCTTTTGTTACAAGTTAGTTTAAATTTAAATGAAGTGCTCAAATCTAATGTGCATCAATTTAAATTTTTTTTAGGGTTCTCTTGACTCTGGAGATTACATTCGTATGGGATTCGTTACTTTACTAGCTGGCACCCTGTTTTGCGGCATAATAATGGCTGGACAATCGATTGAAACAGTTGTAAGTGATTATGACAAAATATCTCATCTAATTTAAGGATAAATTCAGTGCATCCAATCTAACACTTAATTCAATTCTATTTTGATATAAATAACATTTCGTCACATCCACCATCGAACAAACTTGTTCATATTCAAAGCTCAGCAATCAATAAATTAGAGCTGATTGTTTCATAATTTTTCAAGTCGCACTCGTGAGATTTGTTGATAACTGAGCAATGTGACCAAGAATGATGAGATTGTTTTTTTGTATGAAAAAAAGATTCAAAACAGTTTTCTTATTTTTCGTTCACAGACTGGAAATATAGTAGAAGAGCTTTCAGAGCAAGACTGGTACAATTACAACAGATTAAACCGAAAAAATTATTTATTGGCATTGATTTTTGCGACACAAACCATTAAAATCAGTTTCTCAGAAAATTATTCCATCAATTATCTTTTAGGAGTGGCTGTAAGTTCCAATATAATTTTTCTTCTTATATTTAGAACTGCCATATTTTCTAAAACTTTTCCAAACTAGTGCCACGATGCTCTAGAAACAATTGAATTATTCTGATAAAACAGGGAAATATGGCAATCTAATTCTGATTCAATTCAAAGAGAAATGATGGAGATCTTTTTTTAAGATGGTGAGAGGGCTCTATTCAGTTGTTTCGGTATTTGTCGCTTTACGGCAACAATAAAATTACTTCCAACAAATATCTCTATCTGGAGCTATATTTATCAATTCTTATTATTCTACTTGTTGTGGCACCACTGCATAAACCAACAACGAACACAGCTATAACGAAAGTTGAGGAAAATAATCACAAAAAAAATCACCTGCAATAGCAAAAGAAAGAAAATTCGAGATTTCGAAAATTGTATTATCATTGTTGTTATATTGTTAGTAATATAAATAAAATATTTATATGGTGACTGTTTCACCAAATTATCAAGTTCAAAGAAAAATTCCAATGATGAATTTTGAGAAAAAAAACCGCGAATTCGCAGTTATAGAGTTGGACGTCTGGATAACAGAATGGTTAGAGCGCCTGAATTCATCTTTAGAATTTTTTTTTCAAAATTATGTTGAAATTAACCATCACTTATTGTTGTGAATTGAATGTATATCATTTAGAAATTAACTCAACTATTACTGGACCACCAGAAGAAGATCATTTTTCGCGCAAGTTCTGCGTACATTCGATAATTTTCGGTTGGTGGTTCGGCTGAATTCCGAGTGAAATTACAGTGGCGGTGCAAAGCAGATTCAATTGTCATTAATAGCTCTTGAAATACCGCAATATTCTAGCGAAACTTTCGAGGGAATGTATTGCAAATATATTTCTGAGAGACATTTTTCAGTAAATTATTTTCTATCGTGTCAAAATTTAGTGCTCTTTCTCGATGCCTCACCATAAATTTGTTCACTGCGAATCATCTCGAAAGATCTTCTTCTGTTGGTCCAGTCATATACATATTAGTGGAATTATATTATAAATTTATAAATTATGAACCAAGAGTTCAATTAGTATATCCGTGAAATTTGATAATCAGTTTTTAATTGAAAAAGCTCGTTTTATTGATAAATTTCTCTCAGGTTATGCCGTGTATATTGAAGTTCACTTGACGTTTCGCTGATTATGCGGCCACCTTTCTCAGGAACTGAGTCTCAGATGAACTTCTGAGGAAGGTCACGGCATAATCAGCAAAATGTAAAGTGAAACCCAATGTACACAACTAATTCAGTGGAAAATAACGGCCATATTATAAGTTTGTTCCAGTTCTTTATCTTGACTGGTGTTCAAAAAATCAAATCTATTCTCTCTATAATTTTTAATTCGACAAGAATTTCCATGTACTTATTTGTGTAACACAAATAAATAATTGTTGTACTTTGAATTTGCGTATTAATCTTCCTTGATCAGTGACGTGACCATAGAAATGACATTTTATATTTTAAGCCATTTTAAATTTTCCATAAGAAAGCCAGTTTTTTTTTAAACTGAAACGAGGATAATGCATAAAATCGGAAATGAAAGAGAGCCTACATGTCAACTTAAATTAGGCTGTCACCAATTGATTGATTTTTTGATTCATATTCAAAGCTGACATGTCTAAGAGCCATCCGGAGCCTTCAAGGAATACATCACTCTTTGTTCCATCGAAATCGGTTCAGTAGTTTTTTATAGGTTTTTTCACTTAATCGAGCTTCCTATGGAAAAAACAAAAGCTCATATTACTGTGGCAAACGTAAATAAATAAATGTAAACTGTCATTATTGAACAAAAATTGTGCGTAATATCGTGTAAATTTTTTAAGGCAGTTTTTTTTTGAAAAATAAATCGAAATGATGGAAAATTCACTCAAATCATTCCTGTTGAAATATCGAAATTATCGTTATTTAAATCAATTGCTGTCTCGTCGAAGTTATGCTAATGGTGGAAGTCCATGTTCGAAGCCAACTGAAGATCCATGTAAAGGTCAAGATGTGGGTCTTGTATTAGGTATTTATACGAATCCGGATGATAATCACGATCCTGGTACTTTGACACCAAGTGGAGATCGTTTCGATAAATATGTATGTGGTCGTATAACTGAATTGTTACGATATACTGGAAAACCACCGGTATTAGGCCAAACTCGTATACTTTATAATGTATCGGACGATTTTAGTTCGATAGCAATAACTGGATTGGGGAGGAGTTGTCAGGGCTATGATGTTTTCGAACAGATTGATGAATCTAAGGAATCTATACGGATTGCTGCAGCGGCTGGCTGTAGAGCTCTTCAAGCTCTTCAAATCAACAAGGCAAAAATCCACTCAATTCACTTCTATTATTCTAGAATTTGTATGATAAATTGATCTATAGATCCTGATTGATAGTATGGAACATGCAGAATCAGCAGCTGAAGGTGCTGCTTTAGCCGTATGGTTATATCAAGAACGTAAAGAGAAAAAGAAACAAGTACTAGTACCACAATTGGAATTGTATGATAATTGTGATTGGACTGGTTGGCAAATTGGCTTACAAAAAGCTGCAGCCCAAAATTTAGCCCGACAATTGAGCGATACACCAGCCAATCTAATGACACCTAGAGCTTTCGCTCAAAATGCTGTTGAAGTTTTATGTAAGTCCGGTATTAATGTTGAAGTTAAAGTCAAGCATTGGTGTGAATCACAGAAAATGGATGCTTTCCTAGCTGTATCGCAAGGCTCTTGTGAACCGCCGATATTTTTAGAATTGAGCTATTATGGCGCCGCTAAAGATGAACGTCCCGTTGTTTTGATTGGAAAAGGTATAATCACTAATTTCACTTAATATAGCTTAAACATTGTTAAAATTATAGGAGTGACTTATAATAGTGGTGGTATTTGTATCAAAGGACATGAATTTCAGAAATATTCAAAAGGTTCAGTAGCTGGTGCAGCTTGTGTTTTAGCATCATGTCGAGCTGCTGCTGCATTACAATTACCAATAAATATACGGGCATTAATACCGTTATGTGAAAATATGCCTGGTTGTGCGGCAATACGTCCTGGTGATATTGTTAGTACGAAAAATGGTAAATCAATTTTTATACAAACATCAAATGCTGCCGGACGTTTATCAATGGTTGATGCTTTGGTTTATGCTGAGAATTTTTGGCCACGTCTTATTATTGATGTTGGTACAATGTCGGTTGATATGCAACGTGCTTTAGGCTTTGCTGCTTGTGGTGTTTTTAGTAATTCGGAAATTTTATGGGAATATATGTTGGCTGCAGCTATGCATACCGGTGACAGGTATAATCAATTATTTATCACTTTCTTGGTTAATAGATTATTGTGATATTTTAGAGTTTGGAGATTTCCATTGTGGAATCATTACACGAAATTGGTACGACGTGCCAAAAATGCTGATCTAAAATCGTGTGGTGATGGTATATTGCAACGTAATGGTGAAAGTTGTCGTACAGCTGCTATTTTAAAAGAATTCGTACCATGTGGTGATTGGTTGCATATGGATATTTATGGTGTTACATATACCGATGGTACAGACTGTCCATATTTACGTCGTGGTATGACTGGACGACCTACACGAACACTTGTTGAATTTTTATCGCAATTAGTTTGTAATCGTGAATGAATATCAATGGAAAAAGAAGAAGAAATAAGAAAAATTATTTGTTGTGTGAAGTTACTCATTTGCCATACAGTCAGTTTAGATACTAAGTCAAAATTAAAACAATTGAATTTTAAAAATAGTTGTCTTTTTCCCCAACCAACCAACCAACCAACCAACCAGAAGCTAATTCACTTCTACACTCCTTCTATTAATGGAGAATTCACCAAAAATTGATTGTAGAGAGAGAGAAATAGAAATAGGAGTATATCCATACTTTTCTTTGAAGTGCCTCAATCGTTATCGGATGCTCACAGTTATTATGGCTTTTTTGATCTTGTCATTGGATCATACTTTCTAAGCAGGATATTTCTCTTCTAGGTCTTCCTTCGAAGACCGGTTTCAGTAGCTGCTATTCTTATGGGCGTCTCATAATATGATCAAAGTGCTCAAATTTTTCCATTTTGACAGTGGTAAGTATCCGTTTAGTCTCTGTAATGCTTCTTGATCGGTTATATCTTGAGTCCAATCTGCAGCACCTCCTGAAAATCAGACCAAGACTCAGATCCAGCTGCAAAGTGGAGTTCTTATGTCACTGAGACTACAACTCGATTTTCAATGAGTGATCTAAATGCTCATCTAGCAATCCACTCTTTCTAAGGTCTTCTTTTTCTTCTATACAATATGTATCAATCATTGCGGATTTGTTGAAGAGGATCATATATTTGGTCTCCAACTTCTTTCGATGATTGCTGAATTTCAGCTGAGACTTCGTCTGAACCTGTGACTCTTCTAATTATCGTAAATTTCCCTGGAATCCACGAAATGGTTAAATGCAAGTGAAAAATTAAAATATTCAGTTGAGCTTTACCCCAAAAGAGTTCAGCCTTTCGATGAATTTGGCATAGAGCTCGAATTTTCGATTACTAAAATACAAGCTACTCGAAAAAAAACAAAAGCACCTATTACTGGAGCAACCACAATAAATAGATATTTATTAGAACGATTCTGTCACGAACAAACTTAAAATTGTGCGTAATTTGATTTAATTTATTTCGGTTATTGAAAAAACTCGGGAAAATTCTAAAAGACAATTTAATTATTTGGAAAGAATTCAAGATGATAGGAGATTTAATTGAAACATTCCTGTTGAAATTTCGCAATTATCGTTATTTAGAACAATTGTCTCGTAGAAATTATTCAAATGGTTCGACTCAATGTTCTAAGCCAGTTGAAGATCCTTGTAGAGGTAAAGATACAGGTCTTGTATTGGGTCTTTATACAAATCCGGATGATAAATATGATCCTGGTGTTTTGACACCTAGCGGCCATCGTTATGACAAATATGTATGTGGACGAATTGTTGAATTATTACGATATGCTGGTCCACCGCCGAAATTAGGCGAAACTCGTGTATTTTATAACGTATCAGATGAATTCAGTTCGGTAGCAATAACTGGATTAGGACTCTATTGTCAAGGTTATGATGTTTTGGAAAAAATCGATGAATCCAAGGAGTCTATACGGATTGCAGTAGCTGCTGGTTGTAGAGCCCTTCAAGCTCTCAAAGTCGATAAGGTACGAATTTCATCAATTTTTCCAGCAATTTATAGCAAAAATTTTGCTACAGATCCTGGTTGATAGTATGGGACATTCTGAGTCATCAGCTGAAGGTGCTGCTTTAGGCGTTTGGTTATACCAAGAACGTCGAGAAAAAATAAAACAAATCCATATACCTCAATTAGAATTGTATGATGATTGTGATTGGACTGGTTGGCAAATTGGTTTACAGAAGGCGGCAGCCCAAAATTTGGCCCGACAATTAACAGATACACCAGCCAATTTGATGACACCAAGAGCCTTTGCTCAAAATGCTGTTGAAGTTTTATGCAAGTCCGGTATTAATGTTGAAGTTAAAGTCAAGCATTGGTGTGAATCACACAAAATGGATTCATTCGTAGCTGTAGCTTCAGGTTCTTGTGAACCACCGATATTTTTGGAATTGAGCTATTGTGGTGCCGCCAAAGATGAACGTCCAGTTGTTCTAATCGGAAAAGGCATAATCACTAATTTTGCTTCAAATGAATCAAATTTAAATTATTGATTATTATAGGTGTGACTTATAATAGTGGTGGTATTTGTATTAAATCGCATGAAAGGCAGATGTTTGCGCGTGGTGAAGTAGCTGGTGCCGCTTGTGTTTTAGCAGCATGTCGAGCTGCTGCAGCATTACAATTACCAATAAATATACGGGCATTAATACCGTTATGTGAAAATATGCCTGGTTGTGCGGCAGTACGTCCTGGTGATATTGTAACAACTAAAAATAAGAAATCGGTTTTAATACAAACAACTGATGCTGCTGGACGTTTATCAATGCTTGATGCTTTAGTTCATGCTGAGAATTTTTGGCCACGTCTTATTGTTGATGTTGGTACAATGTCGATTGATATGCAATATGCTCTTGGTTCAGCTGCTTGTGGTGTTTTTAGTAATTCGGAAGTTTTATGGGAGTACATGTCAGCGGCGGCTATGCACACCGGTGATAAGTATAATCAATTGTTTATCATTAATTTGGATTACTAGATTATTGTTTTAGAGTTTGGAGATTCCCATTGTGGGATCACTATACGAAATTGATAAGGCGTGTCAAAAATGCTGATTTGAAATCATTCGGTGATGGTATATTGCAACGTAATGGTGAAAGTTGTCGTAGTGCTGCTGTTTTAAGAGAATTCGTACCATGTGGTGATTGGTTGCATATGGATATTTATGGTGTTACATATACCGATGGTACAGATGTACCATATTTACGTCGCGGTATGACTGGTCGACCTACACGGACACTTGTTGAATTCTTATCGCAATTAGTTTGTAATCGTGAGTAAAATTCAAGAATCTAGAAACGAAAAACAACGTTTACAATAAAAATTATAAGTAAAACAATTGTCTATTAATCGAGTGATTGCCATTCGACAATTCAATTTTGAGATTTTCGGACTTCTTTTACGGTTTCCGTTTATTCGAAATAAAATAAAATCTTGAATTAAGTCAATTCGGGTTGCTTGAATCTCTTCAATAATTATTCTGGATCACTAAAACATAGAGATGGGGTAACAATTGACAATCAACATTGAAGCATTGTATTGAAAGTGAGATTAATAACAATTCACATAAAAAAAAATGCAAGTTATTTTCGAAACAATCGAGTTTTAAACATTAAATATAACATAAATATTGCGATACATTAATGATTTTATACAAAGCTCTAATTGTAGTCGTAATGAGAATAATGGTAATAATAATATATACAGTTATAATATAAGTAGTAAATAAAGATTTATCAAAACTTGATCAATACACGCTAATAGAATTTTTTCAACATATATAATAGAGATTTTGTGCAATTTCTATATAATTTTCGACAAATTTATAAAAAATATTCGAATATCAACTAATACAACAAGCTAGTTTGTTTTCAAAAATTAATAATTAAATAGTTAAATAATGTGCGATTAGACTAACTAATAAAAATTATAATAATAAAACAAACGAGTATTATTTTGTTAGTTCAGACTTATTAGCAGCAATTTTTATTGTTTTTATTGAGATTTAAACAAAATGTTAAATTGGCGGAAGTGCCCATAATGTTGCTGTTTTATCAGCTGATGTTGATAAGAATGAAAATTCGCTCGGATGCCATCGGCCGGAAATGACTTTGTCTTGATGTTGGGCGACCACAACACTTGGAAGAGGTAAAGTTAAATCACCTGGAATTATTCTAATCAATATCAATGATTAATTAATTGATTGATATTACCTTGTAGATCTGTTAAAACTAATTTGTTATCGTAACCAGCCGATAATAGATAATAAGCTGATGGTGAGAAACGTATCGATCTGACATCGGCTGAATGCGGTTTAAAACATTGTACATTACGCCCACCTCTAATATCGTATAAAACACACGAACTATCTTCATGACCGGAAACTAATAATCGTCCAGATGGATCGACACATAAACTGGCAACTGGTGAACCTTGTCTGGTGCCAGGTACTGTACATGGTGTTACCATATTAACACAACCACGTGTACGTAAATCCCAAAAACGTACAGTTTTATCATGTGAACCACTAACGAACATAGCACCACCCCATGTATACAATGATAATACATGACCAGTATGGCCGCTTAATGCTTGAAATGGTGTACCAGTTGCACAATCTGTTACATAAATTTTACAATCACCAGCACCACCGCTTATTAATAAACTCGACTTATTTGAAGTATCTTCCAGAAAACATAAGTCACGTATTGTACCATCGTGCATTGATAATTCGATTTCTTCACCTTCTAGATTTGATGTGTCGGCATTGAAACGCATCAATTTAACTGTTTTATCATTTGAACCGGTTGCCATTAAATCACCTATTGGCGACCATGCTAGACAATAAATAGAGCCTTTATGGTGTTTTGTACGCTTAAATAATACCATTGGTTGATACGTCTGATGGTCTTCTCTAAATTATTGAATAAAATTTAATATAATTAATTGGAATTTATTTTAGAATTTACCTGAGATCGCTCAATTTCGGATAAGCACAAATTCGAAGTGTTTTCGAATTTGAACCAACAGCATATAATTGACCACCTGGATGGAATTCGGCACAACGTACAGCTTGAACATCTTCAAGGGATGTAACAGCAACAAATCTAGGTCTGGTACTATTACTACCATCACTAGTATCATGTTCTGGAACAGTTCTAGGAACAGGCTGCGAAAAATAAATCAATTTCAATTTCGTTCATCTAAAATAAATGGATTATTTAGTCAGAAAATTGATGTTAACAATGGAGACTTCAATGATCGATTAGACAGCGAACTCGAATTAAACTTTCTGTAAGTCGAAATCTTCATTATTTTTTAATTTAATTTTATACATTATAATTTATGATAATTAAGAGAATAGATAATTTCGAATATTTTCAAATCTTTGTCAGTAAATAAAATGGTCGAAATTTAGAGTTTATCAAAAAATAATAGAATAAATCGTTGGAAAAGTCGAGATTTGAAAAATTCTGAGAATTTGTAATTTCGAAGAGAAAGTCGTATTATAAACATGAAAATGTGGGAAAATATCAAAACTCTAGATGGAAAATAACGAAGTTGAATGAAAATTTCAATAAATTGCTGTACTTGAGGGCTTCACGTAAATTTACATAACACCATAACTCTTGTAAAATTTCCTATAATTAAAGCCTAGCGATTTGAAGATAAAAAAAAAAACAAAATACAAAAAAAGGTTAATTATTATCAATTTAAATGGAAAGTTTTTAAAACGATTCGATATTTTCCAGAGAATATCTACAATTGTGAAAACCGTAACTAATGATTAAAAGAAAAATTAAATAGGAAAAATCATTAGAAAATTAGATTAGCGTTTCTTAGGTCTCATCCTAATAATCCTCTTGATTTGATTTTAATGTTAGCTTTCTTTTTTTTTTATTTATTAAAACAGCATATGTTTCAGAGAAGAAAAAACTAAAAATTAAGTATCAATAAATTTCAATTGATCAGTTGTTTTACAATACTCAATAAAATAGTAAATTAATAGACAGAATAAAGAGAAAAACAACAGATTGTCGATAACCTAGAAATGATTTTTTTTCTAATGATTAAATAATTACCGTATTCACGCTTAATATTAATCAACAATGAATATTTTGCAATAAATAATTAAAATTATTTTTATAACAATGTAACATTATATAAACATTTTAACATTTGAGAAAGTCATTAATGANNNATTCCAAAAGTTGTAGTATTTCATGTTATTATGCTCTATTTATTTATTTTTTTTAATAATAAAAGAATCAAGTGTGTTTCTCTTATCGATTGTCAATTATTCTAGAAAATGCGTCGATAATTCATTTAATTACCGGATATAATAATAAATTAAACACAATTTTCCGTTATAAACGTAATTATAACAACCTAATAAAAGAAAATTATAATTTTCTTATTAGTTAGTAGAAATTAATTAATTAATGCGGGCAAACCTTTAGGGGTCGTCCTGTATTTTTATATGATACATTATTATGTTTTAGTGATGGTGGAAAATTTGTTTCAATCAATAAATTCTCCATTGAATGTCTATCATATTTTTTAAATTTACTTTTCGATAATTGATTCTTATTAATACTATTATTATTATTATTATCCCATTCAGATAATACAACTTCTGTCCGTACATCTTCCATTGATTTCGAACGACAATAACAGGGTAAATCACTATTTTTACACCCCACAACACTAAATCGTCGTCTAGGATCAATCATTAATAGTCTATTTGAATTTGGTAATTGAGGGGGTGGAAGTGGAGGCATAACATTACGATAATACGGCGCCATATAATAATCCTTTCTATTATTATTATTATTATTATTATCATTATTATTATTATCATAAGCACAATTTTGATAATTATTATTATTAATTAATGATTGATGCGAATAAATTGATTCGTTTGGACGGAAATTGAATGATTTTATTGAATTATTATTTGACCATGATTTACGTGACATTAAATTCGGATTTTGCCAATGATATAGACGCGATTGCGTTTGTTTTTGTCTCAATAATAAATCACCCATTATTTTATATTTTTTTGTGAATTGATCAATATCGAGATCACATCACTAACACAACACTACAGTTATAATTATTATTATTTTTATTATTATTATTATAAAAGACGTTTATTTGATAGACAAGACTCTCATCATTTGAAACTTAATAAGTTGGATGAATCTATAGTGCGCTTCAACCTACTTAAGAAAAAAGCCCCACCAAAAAAGATTATAATAATAATAATAATAATGATAATAATAATAATACTGTACATTTCTCTCTTGTGGTTGATTATTTCCGATAAAAAAAATTTTATTTTCTAATTTTCGTGGTTGAATCAAATGACCGAATAATAATTATAAAAATATTCAAATTTCTTTTCAAAAATTCTAAATACAATAAATGAATTCAACTCAATTATTTTTTTTTCAAAACAATTTCGAATAAATGTGGGAAATAAATTTTCGAAATTAATCTAAATTGAGAGAAGTTTCAACAATTGCAATTATGCACATAATTAATTAATGATTGAAAAACAAGAAAAAAAATGACGAAACTAATTTTATAATTAATTCAAATAATTATTTTCACAATTAATGATTAATCGAATTGTTTTCAAGAAATTGGAACGCTTTCGCGACAATTGTCGATACAATAAAGTTTTTCAATAAAAACCGATAAAATTTCTAAATAAAAAAATTTGCAACAAGTAGAATAACATATGGCTAGCCGTTTTCACTTTATTAAAAAACAAATAAAAAAAATTATCATAATAATAAAAGCGATAAAAATAAACGTACCGAATTTTTTAATTCATTTAGAAAATTTCGATTTTCACCATGTAAACATTCACAAATTATATTACCAAGTTCTGGTGCTGAAATTGCTTTTTTCGTACGTTGACCACGCAACAAACATTTACGATTATCATTCATTTGTTTTAATTATAATAAAATTAATAATTAAATACGAAATTATCAAATTGAAAGCTATTTGTTTAATCTAAACTGTATAAATATCGACTAAATGATTTAAACATTATCAAATTCTGTATATAGATTAATAGTAACAATTCAACCAAAAAAATAATAACAATTTTCGTTTACTTTCAAAATTTACAAATAAAGTAAAATTATAAGTTTGTGGTCAATTTCCTGTTCTTGTCGATTTAATAACTATATAACGGACCATTGATTAGGTATACTTTCTTTATTATAATAATAATAATAATGATAATGATGATGATAATGAGAATTTATCTTTGAGAAAGTGTGAAGTAATCTATTGTAACTTTTGTCAATAAATAAAAATAAATAAATAAACAATGAAAATTAATTTAAAGAAATTGTAAATTGACGCAATATATTGATATTTATTTGTAAAAAAAAAATTGAAACCAAAACTATAAAAGCTCCTTTCACTCGAATTAATTAATATTAACTGGAATTTTCTAGATAAAAATCTTTATTTTTATTAAATTATTAACCATCAGCGATGGATAACAAATTTTTTGATGCAATTCAAATATTTCCATAAAAATAACTGCAACAACAGAAATTATTAACAAGAAAAAATAAATAATCTAAATTAGAAATCTTACAACGGTAATTTTCCTAATGAAAGTCAATTTGAAAATAATCCTCAAAATTATATACAACTAGACGCCATCTAGTGGATTATATTAGAAGTTTATTTTCGATAAATTCGTCATTTGTCACCAGATGTCGTTTAATTAAAAAATATTTATAAATAACAAGAATTTTTATAATAAAAATCTATTATAGAAAACCTTGTAACAATCAACATCACCATATAAGGTAATATAAAGGTGGAAATGCGTGGGGTGATTCTAGAATATAAAAAAATGCGTCATCACACTAATTCTAGTTCAAATTTTTTCGCAAAATATATTAGGAAAAAAGAGAAAACAAATAAACATATCGAAATTAATAATTTACTTAATAGAAATGTGAATTTTAAACGAGACGAGTGACCTCAATGATGGAGATTTTAATGATCGACTAGACAAATAACCTGAATGAAATTTAACATAAATCATGAAATTTGGCGAATTTTCCAATGAAAACGACTAAGAAAAACACCACCAAATTAATTGAAATCGTTAATTAAAAAAAAAACAAATACCTCTCTATCTTCCCGTCCTGTACTCGATGAGCTATTTCTTCTAATAAAATCCCATGAATTTCGTCTACCATCTAAAGAATCTGTAGAAAATTGTTTCGAATTTCGTCTAATTTGATGATTTGGTACTTGTAAATAATTATGATTATTATTTCTTAAATTTAACA
>JAZBGZ010000308.1:17387-31819 GCA_037414795.1 Stenodera caucasica | reverse complement strand
TATTTGAAATTTCATCGAGAATAACGATTCTAAATATATCTAAAATAAAATTGATATTAAAATGATGTTAATAATTTGAAATTGAACCAAGTGAAAACATGGGATATTTACAGATGAATTCCACTTAATTATAAATCTATTTCCATCAAGTTTAGTGATTTTCACTTTTCAAATCACCAATTATACTCCAGTAAAGGAGATTATTTCGGATATTTACATTATAATTTCAATTGAAAATAAAACAAACTGTATAATATCAATAGAAACGAAAGTACTGGAAAATACAGTTATATCAATGTTCCAAATTTTCGTGAACTTGAAATGGTGAGAAAATGAATACATGAATAATTTCCAATCTGACACCAGGCATTTTATTTAA
The DNA here is from genome assembly GCA_037414795.1 of Stenodera caucasica. NCBI lineage: Eukaryota > Metazoa > Arthropoda > Insecta > Coleoptera > Meloidae > Stenodera > Stenodera caucasica. The sequence continues at coordinate 31,440 of JAZBGZ010000308.1, read as the reverse complement.
ATACTACTGTCATCCTATTTTTTTTGTTTATAATAAAGACGATTGATAGTAGCTATTTGTAATTTGAAACCGTATAAGTCTCTTGATTAACTATAAAAAGAAAGGATATCGCAGTAGATTTCCATAATGTAAGCGAATAAACTATTGTTAATTATGAAATAACTTCTCATATTATCATAAAACATCGCTAATTATAAGTTAATATTATTATTTGTAATTCAAACAAACTTTCCTATTTATAAACCAACAAATAAGAATAACTTGGCAACCACCTGTACCTTAAACAATCAAAAATAAATATTAAAAACAACGCAAAAGAATAATTTTTCGATATAAAAGGGCTCCTATTTCTAACCACAAATTCTCGAACCTATAAGAACTCATATTTAGAGAGATACATCTTGAATTCTATACAATTATCCGTGTTACTAAATTGGTAAATCCGGTGGTCTCGAAATAAAATCGTGAACGGAAGTTTGGGACCGTAAATATCAAGGAGTCATGGACTTATTCAGGTGCTCATGCCATATTTAATAACAATAAAACCGAATCACTCACATAAATCATCCCATACTAAATTCAACTGACAACCGTAATTAACGGCATTATTCACCAAATACAAACGAATCTAATTAAAATCAATCGAAATTCTTTAAAATTTTGAACTGAACGTAAATACGAGTTTTGAGGTTAGAATAATTATTTGTTATCTATAACTAATTGAAATAGCCGTAAATACGGATAAACTCACCACAAATTGCAACAAAATCAATTAATCAACACAATTTGTCCAATAAATACATTTTAAATAGAATTTCTCGATGATAATAACAGTATTTTTTTTAAGTCAGAATTTGACATTTGGCACTTGGAGCTGCTTCAACTGATACGGTAAAGAGGGCGCCACAATCTCAAATCTATCAAATGTCTCATTAATTTATTAATTAATTGCAATAAGAATTCGAAAATATCAACAAATTTCAATTAAAATTGTTTACAATTGAATATTTGAATAATTTTGGTGTTTACTTTAATTGTGGTCGAATAATTTTGGGATACTTTAAAGTTTAGTAGTTGGTAGACTTGTGGCAGATCTATAATAAAAAGCGGGAAATTCGAATAGGAGATTAAAACACTAAAATAGTTATTTTCATTGTATTGAAACAAATCGAAATAAATTAATATCAATTAGAATCGTTACGATAAATTGATATGTTACTCGACAATTATTTGCTGAAATGTACAACTAAATCACAAATTATTTATTGCAAGATTAAATCTTATTTAAACTTAAGTAACGATACTGTTTGTTTTCATTTTTATTTTTAAAATTCAATCGAATTTGTGCCTCTTATAATTATCTGGAATGTTGTTGAATCAATTTATAATTCAAGAAAATAATTACATTGATAAAGCTTGAAAATAATGGAGAAGCTACATTGGGTACGGTGAAGCTTATTGGCACATTTAAAAAAACATTAAGAGTATTTTATTATTTATAATTATGATTAAAAAGGTATAAAAGAAGTTTTTTTTAACGTAAAATCGTTTTTTGGTAACTAGAAAATTATTGATTTCGTTATTTAAGACATCACTGTATAAAGCACAAGAGCAATTATTGAATAGTCCAAGTTGGCTTAGGTGATATCGTTTAAAATCGTTGATTTCGTATTATCATTCGATAATAATAGTAATATAGGCGCCTCAATTGACTAGTAAATATAATATTATTGATAATAATTATAGTATATATGTTATATATAACACTGATATTACTTTTACATAATTATAGTCTATACATTGTCTTGAATTATTGTGCTTTTGTGAATTACTTTATATAACAAATGGGTAAAGCATGGAAATCGAAAAATTCTAGTTATAATTCGCGGGTAAAATGTGCTATTGTGTGTTCGAAACATTACTAGAATTTTTGGATTAATCTCAAAGATTGAAAACGAAAATAAAATCGATAAAGCTCAAATTTTCGAATGATTAAAACAATTGAAAATATATAGATTATATCACCCTGTGTCTATATACATAAAATTGTTGATCCCTCTAATAATAATAAAATCTAAGCCAATAGGTCCAGTCTTCTAAACAACTACTACGTCGGAGCATATCCCAGATTCTTCCTCTGCAAGAAAATGTGAATTTCGCGAAAGCTCGGCCGTTCATTGTCTTTACGCCGCCAACACTCCAACATCAAATCGTAAATATCCTTATTAATCGTAGTTGGCCGAGGTAGATAAACGTATTGTCCATCGTCGCAATGGATATGGGCCAGATTCTCCATGACTTCCGGATCCGTTAACGTATCGTACGGTTGTTTCCGGCACAACGTGAATATCTCCCATAGCGCCACACCAAACGACCATACGTCAGTTTTCGTGGTGTATTTCGTCTGATAGACCGACTCCCATGCCATCCATCTGATCGGCAATGGGGTATTACCATCGACTTTATAATAATCGTTAATATATAATTCGTTGTAAGTACCGAAATCGCAGATTTTTATCTGGTAGCCTTTACCGATTAAACAATTTCTAGTTGCCAAGTCCCTATGGACGAAATTCAATGATTCTAAATAACGCATACCAGAAGCTATTTGAGCTCCAATATATAAAAGGCAATTGAACGATAACGTTTTTATACAGGCATAATGTAAATTACTATTGTTACTATCTGTAGTGTGACTTTTCAAAAATTGGCATAAATCACCATGGTCCAAATATTCCATAACTACACATAATGGTTCATCTTGACTGCAAATGCCCAAAACACGGGCTATATTCGGGTCTTCTAGAGCCGCCAAAATCCGTACGTCACGATAAAAATCTTTCCTACAAAACAAAAAAATCAAAAATTAGCAAAAAATTCTCTTCATAATAATAAAGTGAGTACTTCTCTTTTTCGGTAGCATTATTGCCTAGGAATTTGATAGCAACTAGTCTAGTCCCCAAAGACATGGACGATGAGTATTCGGCGATACCATCAGCTTCAGCTATATAAACCTAAAATAAGGATCGAATCATTTCAATTAACGTACAGATTGATTTGGGGTCAGATCTTACAGTTCCGAAGGCTCCCTCTGATAGTTTCGATAACATTCTGAGTCGATGTCGCGGAAATTCCATTAGTTGAGTCTCTTCTAGACGTTTTTTCAGTGCATTTAGAGCGTCTTGTTGTGTTGGTGATTCTTTACCGTTTTCACTATGTCGACTTCTCGAACTCAATCTGGAGCCTTTCATTGAAGCAGCACTACTTACCCTACTCCGGGGTAGTGGTAAAGTACTGTCCGGACCAAGTAGTGGGAGTGTTCCAGGCTCAGGTACCGCGTAGTCATAAGCATCTGGAAAATAGAATCAGCAAAACTGAGTCTAAGATTCTTCATGCAAGAATTCTTATCCAGTTTGAAGGCCACGTCGAGAATCAAAGACTTATGAGTTGTGAAAGAAATAAAACTACTAAGTACTGAGGGAGATTTTTAAGCTCAATTTGTTTGGAATTCCTGTTCGTCAAAAGTTGTTCTTTTTGAGAGAGTTAAGGAGGTATTTCTGATCACTGAGATCTGATCGGTGGAGATAATTGAGTACAAATTCGAGCTTTGTAAGCAAAAATGAGCCAAATAAGAGAAGATCATGCCTTAGGGAAGATCTTTTTGTAAGGCTAAAGAGACTATAGAAGAGCTCCTCAGAGTTATAAAGGCTTCAAAAGCACATAAAGCTATTTTGTCAGAGATCAACCATGAAGCAGCATGAAAAAAGAAAGCCAAAATGCTCAAATGCATCACTGATATCTCACCCTCTTGGGCTTAGAGTACGGAGATAGAAATAAAGAACTCTATAATTTTTTGAAAGATAACTTGAAGTATCCGAGGGTGCTATACAGAGCTCCATAAGGAAGGAGTATTCTCGAACTCAGCCATAGCAAGCTCGAATAAGGCTTTTTTCAAAGACCAACATCTGGGAAAAACTGGATTCCGTCTTTGAGGAGTTGATTTATTTCGTTTATTTCTAATTGACTTTGGAATAGTCAATGGAAATTGGTTGAATCTCGCTTGAAAGCCTTCCAATTGAGGCGGACTGGTCGGATAATTTGGATATTTAACTGGAGCTGGAATTATCCGACTTATTGTCGCAAAACGTAACGAATTTGCTAGTAAATTGTAAACTTGATGACATCTACGAATTAAATGAGAACAATCCAAAGCAAAAATGAGCCAAAAAAGAGAAGATCATGCCTTGAGTAAGATTTTTTATAAAATTGTAGCTCAATGAGAAATCTCAGAAAATTTTGCCCAGAAATAAGACTATAAATAAGCTCTACAATGTTATAGAGGCTTCAAAAGCTCATGAGGCTATTTTGGTAGAAAATCGAGACCAAACAAGCGAAAAAGTGGGAATAGAGAAAAATGCTTCAAAATATTGCCAAAATGCTAAAATGTACCACTGATATCTTCAGCTGCCTTCAAGGATTAAACTGCGAAGATAGAAATAGGGAGCTCTATAATTTTTCGAAAGGATAGCTTGAAGTTTTAAAGGGTAACATACGGAGCTCCATCACACATAAGGGAGGACTAGTTGCGAATTTAGCAATAGCAACATTTTTGAAAGACCAACAAGAAGCCTGATACGGAAAAATCTAAATTCCGTCTTTGAGAAGTCTACACGATTTATGCTTTCGATTTATTTCAAATATTTTTGATTGACTTTGGCAGAGAGTCAATAAAAACTGCTTAAATTTCGCTTAAAAGCCTTCCAATTAAGGCAGCTTGGTCGAAATAATCAGGATATTCAACTGGGGCTGGAATAGTCCGACTTTTTGATATTCATAGCGAAGTTACCAGTAAGATAAACAGAAGTTGCAAGACAAATAAGTATTCGACGAATTTACAAGTAGATTGCGAATTAAAAAGTCTTTGATTAAATAAGAACAATCCAATTTTTTTTTTTTGAGTGAATATAAAATTGAGCAATTACCTATTTGCTGATGTTGTACCGGATATTTTTTGATACTATTCGGCATAACATCCTTCATTTCCATAACAACCGAACTATAACTATAATATGGGGCATATTTCATGGCTTGATATGGTTCTTGATATTCGTTATTCTCATTCGATGACGATATATGGCCGGGATGTGGTAATGGTAAAGTTGATCTTAAGCTCGATTTTAATGTGCCACGACTACGATTATAATCGTCGATTTCGGTTATACCATATGCTTCAATCGAACTTTGTTTCTCATTAATGCCGATCATTATCGATTCTTGTTGTAAATGTTGTAATGTATTATTATCGGGGAAGCCCATATTCGATGAATTCGGACTTCGAAACAATTTTCTATTGCGATAACGATTTATTATCAAATAAATAACACCACCTAATAATAATATAATACAAGTTAATCCCAATACAATGATTGTCAAATATGTCGGTTCGTTTATTTTATTAGGAACTGGGATCTCCATTTTATGCTCATGATGACGATCACCAACATTATTATTATCATTATTATTATTATTATTACTATTTATATTATTGTTGATTTTAATCGGCGCTACTGTCGTTGGTTCTAATTCAATACTGAAATTGCCGTGTGCAACAACCGAATCGAAGGTGATCTCGCTAATTAGCAGCCATTTTGTGGCGAAATTCAGTTGTAATTTGACATAACGGCCAACTCGATGATGTAATTTAATCGAAATATTTCGCGCTTCTTCGAATATCCGATCCTCCATGTATTCGTAAGTGATCGGTTCACCTCTATAACGTTTACCGCCGACACTGAACATAATTTTAACCATTGAAAAAACGCTAACATCCTTCGTAAATTGATTATTACAATAAATATGTACGGCACTGAATTCACGGACTTTATCAAATTCGAATTTGATTTCGATGGGTTTGTTGTGACGTGTATCGTTCTTCCAACCGACCCATTTATGGTTGTCGTTGTAGAAATCGGTTTTGAAATCGTCATGACCGAATTCACCATCGGTCAATTGGCCCAAACCCATTTTCAATTCATTGGCGTCCCAATGGCCGTCATAGCCGAAATCGTAAAATTCCCAATTGGAGCCGCGCTTATCGCCTTGGGGCATACCATAACTGACAATACCATCGGCCCATCGACATCCATACAGTTCGACGCGCATACAAACGGTCCGTTTATGGTAGCTGTACGGGTAGAAGCGGATCTTGCTGGCCCATATCGGCGGCACTAGGTGCTGTTTGGCCTCCAAATAGGTGTTCACATTGGCCGTAAGTACCTGGAAATCGATCGATCATGATGATGGTGTTGGTATTGATTTTCTGGAAATTCGCTAGACTGAGGGACGACTAATTTTCTTTGGTCACGCGACCATTTGGCGCCCCTATTGTTTTCGTTTTTCTAAAATAATAATTTCGTTGGTGGTTTTTCAAATTTTCCGAAATGGTTGTTTGTCAGGTAGCGAACTAGTCGGATCACGCACCTCGGGAAATAGGTGGAAAAATATTAAAATCTATTGTAGTTTGCCATTATTCGAGGCACGCTCGCTGCCCGAACGCTTTTGTTTAATTGTTCTGGTGCTTTTATTTAGAGACAAGAGTTTTCTCTCCTGTGTTGTTTTTTTATTATTTCCCGCCCGTTTATGTGTTCTTTTGTGTTGGCATTAAACGAACGTGGTGGGAATTGGAAAAGTTCTAGCCGACCATATCGAAATTAATAACTCAAAGTTTATTTACCTAACTCTAAACTTATATTTTATTTTCTCAATTTGATGATAACAAATTTATATTATATGGCCAACTTTCGTAATTTGAAATTATTGGGAGTTGTCAAATGGGAATCGAGCCGCTTTATTTATGGTTTGTCGGAATTTTTGGTAGTCGGATCACGTACGACACGCTTAGCTGATCATTTCCACATAAATCTCACTTGGAAAATAACAAATTTTCAAAAGTCGTTATTGTTTAGTTTCAATACAATTCCATATCGATTCGACAATTAACGGAATCTAATTTTTCACCGGTCAGTTAATTTTTCAAAACTTTGAATTTCATTAATATAACTTAGATTTTCTCCGTAAATATTCACACATTTTATTGGGGCTTAATCGAATTATCCACATATTGAATTAGAGCGAAACAACATTGAAACCAATTACAATTAACATTGTAGCCCGTTTCAACGATCCTGTATATTAATGAAAATGTCGAATTACACAATACAGTAAATCTAAAACTAATTCATACCGTATATTTCATTGTTTGTCGAACATTTATATTATAATATGGATTAAAATTGATTTTCAAGCACTATTATGGCTTAATATCGAAATATTACGATAGGGATCTTTATTGAGTTGAATCGAACAATACTAGATGGAGCTACTGGTACAATCATGGAAGCTCGCTATAGTTTATTCGTTGAGAGACGTACTTTTTTGTAACTCGCGTGTCTAGTACAGAAAATCTATGTACGCCCGAATTTGAATCGACTATAGTTAATTACGATCATATAGATCGATTTCTGTACAGGTGAAGATTATGAATAATAAAGACTGATCATTTATTCCTCCATATTTGGCCGTTTCATAAAATAGTCATTTCGCGTAAGTAGGCGGGTCTTTCACAATAGAAAACCGGGAATTTCCCGTTTATAAAAGATCGTCGATTAAAATTTGTTAAATTAGTTTTGATAGTCGTCATCATAAATGTATTTTATTTTTCGGTGCATTATTATAGTTGGATTATCTTTTAAAGTCCCACGCTTATTTTATAGTTATACGACTTATTATTGTTAGCTTTTCCACTAATTGGATATGAAATGTTTGGAAAAAAATGTACGTGCTTGACGATTTCACGTTTATATTTGTGGTTGTTCTCTCGAACTGAATTGCACATAAAAAATAATGATGTTCTCAATTTTTTTTATTGTCTTTTTTTCGGTGAGAGATCACGAAATGGATTTTTTCCAGACGAAGATCAAGAATTTCACATTTCGGTTTCAACGTATTATTTGGACAATCAAAAAAAATAAAAAAAAATGATTGAGTTTTGTGGGTTTCGATTCGATTTGGAATTTCCACCCCTTGGATCGTGTACGATGATTAATCGTTATTTAATTGATTGATCTATCGGGGAAAAATGCTGTATTATTGTTATCATTGAAAGCAGGTGGTCGAAATTGGCTTTCCACCTAAAATATCATCGTTAATTGTAATTACTGTTATCAACACAATACACCTTTATGGCAATATAAATATTTTGTTTTGTAATTATTCAATTAGGGGAGGGGGTGGATATCTGTAATTTTCGGTTATAGTTGGGGGGAATTTTCATGTTTCCTCGAAAATTCGGCCTGTTGAATTGACCAATTGTAGTGAATTGTTTGATTTTTGTATTTCTGAAAAATTTCCACGCTTTCAGGAATTTTCAATAATAGTTCAATCGATTTCGAAAACTGATAATTTGTTGGAGAATAAATTTCGGTATAATCGTCATTTTTGGCTCAAATTTTCCAGTTTTCAGATTTATGGAAAATTCCGGGAAAATTCACTGTCTTTAAGTCATCAACTTTGATATTTCGAGTTTTATTTGTTGGGCGTTTTTTCTATTAAATTTTCTGTGATTTTCAGATTATTGGAAGAAAATTTCGAGGAAAATTGCATGGAACTTGATCAGCAAAATTTCTAAATTTGACACAAAATTTCTAAGTTCGAATTTTCAGAAGTACTATAAATGTTGGTTTTGTGATTAAATATTGTCGAAAATCATGCCAGCTTCAATTTTCAGGAAAATTTACAGTCGACTCGATTTTGATTGTTTATTTTTTCAGCCAAATTAAATGAGCCTGTCATGATTGCCAACCGTATTTTGGGGGAAATTTTGAATTTTTGGCTTTTCCAACGAATATTTTTTGAGTTTCAGTAACTATAATTTTCAGTTACAGTTTTGAGGAAATTTTCATGTTCTCAGGACAATTCAGATTGTTGAATTGATTTCTCGATAATTTTTGATTTTTAGCTTCCCGGGAAATTTTCAGGTTTTCAGGAATCTTTAAGCTTGAAATTCTGTGATTTATTTGGAAAAATTTCGAGCAGATTTTGGGTCAATAGTTATTGTTTCTAAAATCCAGTCAAATTTCTGGAAAAATATTTTCAGGAAAATTTATTTTCTGTAAGTCATCAATTTTGGGACTTTCAATCTTATCTAGAGAACTGTTGAATATATTTTCAATCAAATCTAATGGAAAATTCTCTATTTTCTGTAATTTTCGAATTTTTTGAAGAATATTTCGAGGGAAATTGCATGGATCTCAATTTTCGTCGACTTCAATTAACGAAATTTCCAAATTTTTTCAGAAGCAAGCCGAATAATGGCTTTGTGATCGAATATTGCTAAAAATTAGTCCAGTTTCAGTTTTCAGGAAAATTGACAGTCGACAGTTTCAGAGTTTTGACCATTTTTTTTTTCAGTCAAATTGAGTGTATTTGTCATAATTGTCAACCGGATTTTAAGAGAGATTTTCAATTTTTGGGTTTTTGGGAAAATATTTTTGGAGCTTCAGTAGCGGCCCTTATTCAATACTTTTAATTTTCAGTTACAAATGAGGGAATTTTCATGATTTCAGGACAATTCAGACCGTTGAATTGCCCCATTCTAAATTATCCTATTGATCAAATTTTTGATTTTTAGCTTTTTGGAAAATTTTCAGGTTTTCAGGTAGTTTCAAACTTGAAAACTTGTGATTTTTGGAAAAATTTCGATTTTAGTTTAACAGTTATCATTCTAAATTCCGCTCGAATTATCTTTTCCTTCAGTGTTTTCAAGAAAATTTATCACCTATCTGTAAGTCATCAATTTTGGGAAATTTCAATTTTATTGAGCGACTTGTTCGATTAAATCTAATGGGAAATTCTCTATTTTCTGTAATTATTGAATTTTTTGAAGAATATTTCGAGGGAAATTGCATCGACCTCAATTTCTCTGGACTTCAATCAGCAAATTTTTTTAATTTTATGAAAGATTTTCCAATATTGTCGAAAATTATGTCAGCTTCAGTTTCAGGAAAATTCACAGTCAACTCGGTTGATGTTTCAGAGTTTGAACCCTATTTTTTTCAGCCAAATCGAATAGATCTGTCATGATTGCAACCGAGAAAATTTAAATTTTTGGTTTTTGGAAAAACAATTTGTTCAGTCAAATCTAATGGGAAATTCTCTATTTTCTGGGATTTTTAGAGGAAAATTGCATGAACCTTAGTCTTTGTGGACTTCAGTCGGGAAAAATTCTTAATTTCACACAAAATATTCACGCTCAGATTTTCAGAGGCAAAATAAATATCGGTTTCGTGATTAAATATTGTCGAAGTTGCGCCAGTTTCAGTTTTCGGGAAAACAAATTTTTTTTCAGTCAAATCGAATGGAACGGGGAAATTTTAATTTTGGTTTTTTCGGGAGAATATTTTTGGAGCTTCAATTAGCGGAATTTCCAGTGGCTGTTTGATTAGCCGTGTGTAATTCAAAATTTCGGAAGCAGTTAAAATATTATTTGTTTTTTAAATTTAATGTCGAAAATTATCGAATCAAGAGAGAGGAAGCCAACAATTGATGTTGAACATACACGTCTCGACCATTAAAAATTATAAGCCAGTGGCGCCAGTAATAATTCTTTCTGTCTATTTTAATTCAATAATAATTTCGTTATTGTTATAGGCGATGGTATTAACAGCCAACTATAATAAAGGTGTGGTGGTTGGTGAGGTTTTTAATAAAAATCAATATGCAGGTTGTTGTTTGCGTGACAAACTTCCCAACACTAAAATCAACCACAATCCAACACAAAGGAAGAAATCGTTTTTAATTGGCGGCTGAGTCGCCAGAATTTCCTTAAAAAATAAAATTCAATTTGACATAAATGAGTGAAAATAATAAAACAAACAAAATCACTAGACCGGTATCCGGTCTTTGAAACGCTTTCGCTGTTATTTCCAGCCGTCAGTAATTACTAATAATAACACCGGCTCGGCCAAGATGGCCATGTGGCCAACGAAAATAAATACGCCAACCGGCTCAAAAATTCTCACCTCCTCGCCTTTACTCTTATGATAACGTATCCATTTGGCCAATTTCGGACGCCAATACTCCAACATGTACGCCTCGGCGTACTCGATGCCGACGCCATTGCCGAACCGGCCCTGCGTCCCGGTCGCCGTTATCATATGGACCGTCTTCAGGTCGATCTGCAGCCACTCCTCGGGCTCGGTGGTGGCCTGCTCCTGGGGACACCAGGCGCCCCCGTTGCGATCCGTGCGCACCCTGAATCGAAAAGAAGCATAAAACAAAAACAAAAAACACATCTAATTACAAGTTAGTCGAAACTAATTAATTTTTGGAAGATAAAATACGGGAGCAACCGAGCAGCTAAAAGACGTATTTTCCACCGAAATTATCTGCACAGTTTGATATTGATTGGGGAAGTTTCGCTTTTATTCCATCCATTTTTCCGGCTTTAGCCTCGAGAGTTTTCCACTTAACAAATCAAACTAGTCGGTTTCCGTTTTTTTGATTAACACGAAACAAATCCGCTGTCATTTATCGGAAATATCGGAAAATATATCGATTTGGCTCGAAGCGGAATTTTTCAATAATTATAATGACGGTTATTTTCGATCTTGAATCGAAAATTGGGAGCTATCGAGAAAAGCTAATTTCGTTGGCTTATTTTTCCTCTCTAAAGTGTTGCAAATAGGCAAATATTTAGTTTGGAGTACGTTTCCATGAAACTATTCGAGGCCCTCTTTGCTCGCAGGGAATCGATGAATAATGGATGGAAATGCCCCGGAGACCGTTCTCAAACTGAAATGTTGAAGAAACTTTAGAGCTTTTATGGTGAACACTTTCCTCCTCATTTTTTCCCTTGTAAAAGTGTGTAACTATACATATATATCTATGTATGTATATGTGTTGAAAAGTGGAAGAATGTTCCAACAAGTATTAAGTGATCAATTCGCTCGTTTTTTTATTACTTTCGAACAAGAGAACGGCCGATCCGAAACTACTTTGGTAGATAAAAGTGAGTTATTTTGAGATTAATCGAATTTTTTTTCCCAACGATAAAAATCGGAGAATTTCGTAAAATTCGCCAACTTTATTCAATAAAGCAGTTGATTGATTATAATGTTAATGAGGAATGAATTTCCCGAATATCGTTAGTCTAATCTTAATTTTCCCAAGATTTCCCGATTTATGACTAAAACTTTGATAAGGGTTGATTTTTCGCCGACTTCACCAATTTTCACGTTTTCGATGGATTCTCAAGAAAATTATCAGTTTTACTTCGATATAATCATTATGAATTATATTTGTCTTTGCGGGGAAATTTACACAAGAAAAGTTGTATTTTCCAGCTCTGGAACTCATTTTCCGGCATAATTGCTGCCACATTTTCATTCGTATTTTCAGCGAAACTGTGGAGTTTTGATCGAATTTATAATTGTATAATTGAAATTTGCCCAAGATTTGATATTTCCATGAAAATTAGACAATTTTATTTTTCGATTAAAACAGTCAATTTCCTATTTTCAGTCGAATTTTTTGAAAAATATCGTTTTTTAATCTAGTTGCCAAGTTTCAATTGAATTTTCTTATGATCTTGGACTTTGGGAGAATATTTTTGGGAAAATTCATCGTTTTGAATCGTCAACTTTAGACAACTTAGATCTGATCCAGTAAAATTTCTGATTATTCCAAAATTTCCAGGGAATTCTGGAATGATGAGGATTTTGATCAGATTCGCGAAATTTCCCATTTTTGTTCGAATTTATGGAAATTCTCCAGCGAAATTGTGATGTTTTCAACTCGGTTCGCATAATTTTCCACTTTAAGTCAAACTTCCATATTTTCCAAGTTTAAAAGGCACTTTTGTTTATTCCAGTGAATCAATCTCAATGTTTGGAAATTTTTGTCATTTCCCAAATTCTCCAAATTTCAGTTTTTAGAATTCACAAGAGGAAAAAATTATTTCAAATTGATAATTGCGATATTTTTAATCGAATTTTCGAGATTTGAGCGAAAATTTTCATTTTCACCCGATTACCGTTAAAAAGAAAATTCGAATATTCCAGAATTTATTCTCGAAATTGAGTGTTTCAAGATTTAATTCAAATCAATCGAGTTGGCGAGGAAAAAGAGTTCGAATTCCAAAAAATTCTTTTTTTTTAATTTTTAGGTTTTTGTGGAAAATTCGACAGTAAAAATTTCCCCCATCCAACCGTGCTTTTTGTGAATTATTTATAATTTCAGGCCTTTTTTTATATTTCAGCAAAATTTCTGATAATTTCAAAAGTTCCAGAAAATTCTTGAATGATGCGAGTTTTAATCGGATTCGAGAAATTTGTGAAAAATTTCCCATTTTTGTTCGAATTTATAGAAATTCTTCAGCGAAATCGTGATGTTTTCAACTCGATTGGCATAATTTTCCATTTTTAGTCAAACTTCCACATTTTCCAGGTTCAAAAAACAATTTTGTACAGTTCTCTGAATCGATCTAGCTCAATGTTGGGTAATTTTCGGAATTTCCCAGATTTCCCACTATTCAATTTTTAGAATCCACAAGAAAGAAAATTCGAATTTTCCAGAATTTATTCTCTAAATAGAGCGACTCAAAATTTAATTCGATTCAATCGAGTTGGCGAGGGAAAAGGATTCGAATTTAGTAGAATTCTTTTTTTTTTTCATGTTTTTGTGAGAAATTCGGCAATGGAAACTCCTCCTTCATCCAACCGTGCTTTTCATAATTTTCATAGTTTCAGGACCTTTTTTGATAATTTCGAAATTTCCAAAAAATTCAGAATTTCCATCAAATTCGCTAGACTTTTGCAAAATTTCCTCTTTTCAATCGAATTTATGAAAATTCTTTAGCGAAATTGTATTGCTTTCGGTTCGATTCGCATGATTTTCCAGTTTAAGTCAAATTTCCACATTTTCCAGGTTCAGAAAAAAATTTTGTTTATTTCAGTGAATCGATCTAGCGCTATTTTCTGAGTTTTTTCAAATTATC
>JAZBGZ010000308.1:0-13604 GCA_037414795.1 Stenodera caucasica | reverse complement strand
TCGAATAAATTCCAGAATTTATTGTCGAAATATTTAGTTGAATTATCTCGAATCAGAATTGCGTAGAGAAAAAGATTTAATTCAATTTAATTGAATTGGCGACTAGAAAACATGATTTCATAAAATTTATTTATTATATTTTTGGGTTTTCGAGGAAAATTCATACCCGTTATTATCGACAATGGAAATCTCCCCCGTCAAATCGTGCTTTTTGTGAATTATTTATACTTTCAGGCCCTTTTTCGTACTTCCGGTGCAAATTTACATATTATTTTCCCCCAATTCCCAAATTTCCATAAAACTATTCTAATTGTTTCAACTTTTGATATTTTCATCAAAGAGTCCCAATTCTAACGAGTCCTGATCAATTTGCACTTTGATTTTTCGCAATTTCCCAAATAAATCCCAATGTTTTTGACGAAAATTCACAATTCGTCTAATTGTCAACTTTTGTCCTATTGTAGACCCCTCAACCGATTTTCAAATATTACTATAATAATGATGATAATAATAAAAATTTCTCGAAAGGGCAAAAAGTTACGAAACAGTCCCAACAAAGAAAATGTCAGTCGCACCTTAGTTCAATGAACAGGCAATATTTCGTTTGCATCATCACAAAATCAATATTTGACGATGACAAATTTTTCATTTATAATCCCACCATCATCATGCCGATAATCAATTATCATTATTTATTTATTCAGACAAGTTATCAACAATTGGATAAGTCTATCAGTTTATAAAATAATCAATAATTCAAATAACAACATAATCAAAGATGTGGGAATTTCGGTCGGTATTTTCTTTATGTCTGCAGGAATTCCGCCAAATAATCACATGACCGGAACTTTGAACGTGCATCACATTGAATGACAATGCGAATTTCTCCGAATACAGTTACGGAGACAATCGGCGAATTTATCGCACATCTCTATCCGACAACTAGCAAAACTCCAATTTTCTCCCATAATAATTGCAAACGAAATTTTTGTTGTTGTGGTTGTTGTTGTTGTTTCGGTTGTCGGCTAAACATACAGCATGTTTTGTTGTTAATAACACTTTTGTATTGAAGCCGAACAATGGGGTAATTGTTGTGGATATTATTCACTTTATAAAGACAATCGATGACTTGAAATGAATACGTATAAACTAGATGGATACAGATATACGCTGAAGTTTTGGATTTCGCATTCAATGAGACTTGTATTCAAATTTATAGCCTTCTTTAGTTCATCGATTCCGCCAAATAGATAACGCGTACAGGACGTCCAAACTCGACCGTCCCAACACGAATTGCAGTTGAATTCGTCGCCAATAGAGGCTGTTTTGATCGAATTTCGTGATGCGCGTCGTAGAGGGGACGCCCGGTATACGTGCCACGTAGTCGAGTTTTGTGATTGAATTCGTACTTTATTGTAGATTAAAATTCAACATAAAGAAAGGGGAAAAGTATTGTGATATTGATCGGGAAATTTCTGATCGATAATCGCCTATTTAGTTAATGATTCTATCAAATTCCACCCCTCTTGTATTATCATTTGAACAACGTAGTTTTTGTTTTTGTCCAACTACAAATTGAATTATAGTTGTCGCCTTATCTCAACTGGACTTAATGGACGATTTCGACTGAAATTAACTCAATTATGTTTGTTCGGCGCCGTTGCGCTGATTTTTCGAAAATTCGAAAAATATCGCCGAAGTGGATATAAAAGTCAATTTCTAGCCAAGAGTCAATAACGGTCAGTTTACACGTCTCAATAGAAGGACCCACTAGAGTCCGAAGAAGTAATGAATAGTATCGATCCTCGGTCCCAGTCCGACTGTATTAAGGGTGGATATCGTCGTTATATACAACTTGTAACTAACGAAACGGAAAAACCGTAACAAAACGAGTGTACTGGGAGGAGAAAAATACAAAAAAAGACGGAAAAAATTGTGCGGCTCTAACTCAATTTTTTCCATGTCAAACTAACATGACGGCGATTTATCGTGTTCTCTGAATATTAAAATTGTTAGAGTTGCTCTATTTTTTCCGTCTTGTGGAAATACGGGTTCATTTGGGGAAATTCGGCGACAACGATATCTGTGTGGTATGAAATATGGTCCTGTTAGAGGAGGTATTCACTTTACCGTGAACGTTGGCAATTCTTTTGATTTACGTTATCGTTTGTTCGGATTCGAGTTGGGTACTTCGGCTTTAATTATCGATAATGGCGGGAATTGGGGGCCGGACAAAAAAAAAATATATTCAAAGTCATGCTATATTGAAACATCAAACACTATGGGGGTTTCCCCTTTGTTCGATCGATGGGAGATCAAAAGATCCACGAGTGGAACGACTGGAAATCAACTTTTCGCTAAACTTAACTATTATACTATCATCCCCTAAGTTCTAATACAGAAAACCGAAATTAACTGAGACGAGTTGTGCTGAACATTACGACAATCATTTCCAATCTAACTAACACAAAGCGGCGCTTGTTTTTCCTAATGGGGGAAAACGTTTTATTGCATATTGGGAGTTGGTTTTTCGTTTAATGTGACCAGTAATTCTACTTTTAAAACAATCATGATCGTGAGTGAATTGTGAGCCGGGAAATTCTCTCGTACTCGTTTTAGTGGCGCATCATTTGGGGGATTTCCCGATATTTGAGCGCCAATCGAGAATTTGATCTACGAAGAGAGGCGGGAAAAATTAGACTTTTGCTGTAATTTCGGCGGAAAACTACGAATATCTGAGTAGACAGGACATTAATTTTAAAGCTCGAGAAAATTTAACGATTTGATTTATAAATTATGAAAATTTCCATGAAAGTTCAAGAAACTTTCGATAATTGAAGGAGCAGTTGGATTTGAATTAATAATTTCAGTGGAAATGTGAAAATAGAGAAAATTCTGACGATCTCGTTAATGAACTGAATTTACGCGAAAATGGCGCTTTCGGTCAAATTTTCCACCTTTGGTTCATAGATTCATCCAGGGAATTTCCCAACACATGCGACTCGATCGAGAATTTTGATTCGAGAAGAACTAGAATTTTCTGAAACTGCGTCTGAAAACTAGGAATATTTCAGTAGGAATTGGCAAGATGATTTAATTTGATTGAAAGCTCGAGAAAAATTGACGTTCAAAGAAGTTTTCATAGAAAATATGAGAATTTCCACAAAAACGTGAGGTTCAAAAAACTTTTTATAATTAAAAAAAATAGTTGAAATTAGATTAAAAGTCCACTGAAAATATGGAAACTCACGAATTGTGTGAAAATCTTTATAATTTTACCGAAATTGTCCACTTTTGAATCATGAATTCATCCAGAGAATTTCCCAAAATATGAGACCCAATTCTGATTTTGGATGATGAGCAGAGTCAAGAAAAATTGCAATTTTCTGGAAATTCGTCTGAAAACTATGAATATTTCACTAGGCATTGGCGAGCGAAGAAAATTCGGAGAGAAAGCTTAAGAAAAATTAACGATTAAAAAAAAAGTCGATACAAAGTTCCAGAGACTTTTCATAATTTTGAAAATAGTAAGAATTGGATTGGAATTCAACTAAAAATATGAAAACTCAAAATAAATCTCGAAAAATTCTTCTAATAATAAAGAAAATTTGGAAAAAGTCGTCGAAAAACGATTTGCACAAAAATAGCGGTTTCGAGGAAATCTCACAAGTTTTATTCATAAATTGTGTGATACTTCTTGAATTTTCATCGAAATTTGCCAATTTTGACCCAAGATCCATCCATGGAGTTTTCCAAAAAATTAGACTCAATCGAGAATTTGGATGACAATTAGAGTCAAAGAAAAACTAGAATTTTCAAAGAATTCGTCTAAAAATTGCAAATACATCACTAGAAGTTGGCGAGCGAAAGAAATTTGATGAGAAAACTCAAGAAAAATTGAGGATGAAAAAAGCTCTTGTGGAAAGTATGAAAATTTCCACGCAAGCATAAAGTTTCAGAGACTTTTCATAACTTTGAAAATCGCTGAAATTGCATAAAAATTCCACTAAAAATTTGAAAATTCCAAATATTGGAAGATTCTCTAAAGATAGGGAAATTTTTGTCAATAAACTGAATTTACACGAAAATAGCGACTTGGTGGAAATCTTACACGTTTTAGTCACAGATCGGATGAAACTTCTTGGATTTTCCATTTTTAGCCCATCCACGGAATTTCCCAAAATATGAGAATCAATCGAAAATTTGGGTGATAATCAGATCCAAGAAAAACTAGAATTTTTCTGAAAACTACTAATATATCTCTAGAAATTGGCGAGAAAACAAAATTTGATAAGAAAACTCAAAAAAAATTGACGATTGAAAAAAAATTGATAGAAAATGTGAAGATTTCCACACAAACATAAAGTTCCAGAAACTTTCCATAATTTTGGAAATAACCAAAATTGCCCAGAAATTCGACTAAAAATATAAAAGCTCAAACTAAATATTGGAAAATTCGTTTAACAATAGAGAAAATTAGGAAAAGTTCGTCAATGAACTGAATTTGTACAAAAATAGCGACCCCGTTTAAATCTTGAAAGTTTTATTCACGAATTGTGTGAATTTTCATCGGTATTTTCCTTTTTTAACCCACAGAGTTTCCCAAATCAGAGACAAGAGTTTACAGAAAAATTTTCTAAAAACTACCATTATTAAAGTAGGAGTAAGCGAGCGAAGAAAATTCTATTAAAAAGCTCAAGCTAAATTGACAATGAAAAAAATTGGAAGAAAGTGTGAAAATTTCCACAAAAACGTGAAGAACTTTTCTATAATTGAACGAATAGTGGAAATTGCAGTAAAATTTCACTGAAAATATGGAAAATCAGTGAAAATATTCAATTTTTTGCGGAAAAAAGAAATTCAGAAAATTCACGCGAAAATAGTTGAAATTTTTCGATTTGTTGCTCATGAATTGTGTCAATTTCAATTGAAATTTTCCATAAATTCATCGCCTTCTAGCGAAATATTGGACTCTGATCTCACCAAAATCCAAAAATTTCTATGCAAATTTCTATCCAAATTAATCGTGAAATTTCGAGATTTAAGCAGCGATAATATTTCCCCGAATAGTTGGAATTTTGATTGGATTTCAGCAATTTCGACACGTTTCAGAATGATCCCTCATCTATATTTAAATCCGAATTTCAATCACTATAGAATTTTATCATTCTATTACCCGTCATTTCCGCTCAGTCGAAGGAAATTCCTGATAACATCTGATATTAATATTGAGAAACTTGGCGAATATACAAAAGGCACAGACTCTTTGAACAACTTCCTCGCTACAAATTTACTAGCAAACTTATAATACTTATACTTATATACATATATACAAAAATTAATTAATCAGTCGACTCGCTGAATAAATTCAGATTAATTCTAATAGACGAGGAAAAAATCCAACAAGTTTGCAGCTTATTCGCTCGAATTTTTCATCAAAAACTGGATTTAATTAAATCGAAACAATGGCTTGTCGAATGATCAATAATTGATGATATTATTATTCAACTTAAGGGCTGGGGTCTCTTATCTTCACATTAGCTACTATCGCTGCACAGTTAATGAGCCGTACTCTATTAAATTTGTGTATATAGATAAACAACCATTCAAGTGCTAATCCGCTACGAAATTCCCGAATTTTCTTCCCGACTTTCAACATTCGCTCTATCTAAGGTGAATTTTCTTGTATTATAGAATCGGACACGCAGCTTGCCGTTCTAATTGAGCGGATCTTTTCCACCTTATCATATTACCCGAAGACGATTCGCTCAACGACATTAATTCGGGAATTTATAGCGAGATCCTGTTGAATTTCAACATTAAATCAAGCAGGCGACACGGCAATTTCTTATCAACGAAATGATGAATTCAATGACGATTCCAAAAAATATTCCACGGAAATGATGTTGATTTTTTTTTTGTTTGTTTTGTGTGTATTTTCAGCGAATATTGCATATGTTGATTGCGCTTATCGCGAACATTTCCGGAAAAAGCTGCAGGCTGTATTTACACTTCCGGTGGCCATCATCATCATCATCATCATCATGATGATGATGGTTGGACGGCCTGAGTAAATGCAACATTCTATGCATACTAAACGTTTCGAATACGCTATAAAACGATAAAGAGACCATTCAATGTGTGCTCAGTTTGATGAGGCCTTTAAAACATCACGGCCATTTCACTGGCTGCTGTTATTGTCAATTTATTACTGCATATTTTCCGATTTTTATCACCTTTGAATTTTTTCCAGTCTACACATATAGAGATGTGCGCGAAAAACGAGTTTCTCACCGTCTCCCAACAACAAAATACTAATGTATAATAATCATATAAAAAAAAAGATGGGATTATTTCTAATTAAATAATTATCAACTCATATAGAATTTCATTAGGATTTAATTAAACGATAATAGAATCAATAGACCGAATAATTGGAGAATTGGACTGTTTGTAAACAATAAAAGATAACAATGTTGTCAGTAAATAAGCCATCAACGTCATATATTAGATTTGAGCAACAAGTAGGTCTTCATTAAACAAAACACTATCTAAAATAGAATTATCTAGCAACAATGCTATCGAATCAATTATAGTCCGTTCGGATTTGGACGTACATGAGGCGTGCGCGTAATCGTCAAGGTCACGATAAGTCCCGCCCCACTTTTAGGATTTAATTAATTGATATTGATTGTTGTAATCGAGACTTATATAGAATTACGTATTTATAGATGTTTAAGTGGAGAAAATAGAAAAGTCTTAAAATAGATCCGAAACATAAAAATTCCAATTAGTGATTTATAAAGTTGGAAAATGTTATTTAAGAGCGTCAACGTTGATTATAATTAGATAACGATCTAGTTTACGTGATTGATCTGAAAGATTGTAGTTTAGTGATGGAGCTTATCTATTCATTTTCCATTCCGACTTTCTCTATAAGAGAAAAAACGACAAACGTCACATTTTTCTTCTCTGTCAACTGTTTGAGTTTCAACTTTATACTAGTAAGTAACTCTCCAGTTCGTTTAATCAATGCAAATCCGATCTGATTTAAGTCGGTTTATTTAAAGGCCCCTATTGTGTCCTGACAGAAATATGTCTGACATCGAACAAGCCCCAAACGCTGCGAGATTAAAAATAAAGAAAACAATCGAAATTTTTCGAATTCAACAGTAATGAGAACATCAAAATTTCGAAGTTTCTCCATCTTAACTTCGATATCAACGTTGTTTTTTTTTCGGGCTCGTTTGGAGGTAAATGATTGGCCTATTATTAGTTTGTTCGGTAACTATTGTTAGATAAATGGCCGCTATAGAGTTGAGGGAGTCTTATCGTTGTTCTAGGGCCAATTTCTGGGCGCCATTTTTCTTTTTATTCGAGTACCGATTGTCTGGGACTATCGTTCGAAATCGATCACCCAAATAAAACATCAATATACAGGTAGTTACACTAAATTTAGGGGCATTAGAGGAGTCGATGGAGACTTTTTCGAATCTATTATGAACGATTTTTGAGTTCTCATAGTGCTTTTTTGACTAATTCTTAATTATAATTTTTGAGCCACCATTTTGCTTATATTTTCGACTAATTCACTTCTTATTGATTGATTAATTATAATTTTTTGTGTGTAAATGAAAATTTCGAGCGTCCAATGTAGGCCGACCTTTAGTCCTTTAGTCCGCTTTATAGCGCTATCTTTAGCGAAATTTGCACAAATATATGTAAATATTCTTGTATTCTAGTGAATCTTTGACTAATCAGTGTCAATTAATAAATTATTTAATTAATTAATCACAATTAATAAAAATTTCGAACGCCAGGTGGATGCCTACCTTAAGCTTTTTTTTAGAGCACCACCTTTCGGGAAATTTCTACAAAAAAATGGACGCGGTGACGTGTAAGTTGAGACCGAAAATTTTCTTCAATTTCGACGGTTTTTCTAAATATTTATCCTCATTTTCCAGTGAAAATTGTGATTAAATTGTGTTAATAGTGCCGTTAGTGAATTATCAAAATAAAAAAACGTGAGTGTCGGTAATTTTTTCAAGTGGATCTCTTCAACGGTAAACAAAAGAAAAAAAAACCATAAGTACAATAAACTAGTATTTCTAGTGGTTGTTTTAACATGTCTGACTCGTTCTACAGTGTAAATTATAATAAAATAGTGTTAAAAGTGCCAATAGTGTATAATGGAAAATTTGGAAAGTGAGTTTTCATTAGAATTTCTCAACGGGAAATAGAAAAACAAAAAACAGTGAGTACAATAGCCAACTATTCCTATTTACATCGAATTCTAAAGAAAATTATAACAATTTTTAGGCGATTATTCGATGAATTTCTCGATATAACGCGTTATCTCTATCTCTCTCTTTTTTGTTTTATTCCTATTCACACATATTCAACGATGTGTGTGTGTGAATTTAACTAGCCACAAGCTAGTACCAACATAAAGGAATTAAACTCCCCAATTCGTAAGGGTTAGAATCGAATTATTTGAAATGGTTTTTCCGAATTTTCTTCAATCGAATCGGTAATTATATTCGTACTCCCACATAATTATATATTGACAACAAACAAGAAATATTCTTACTTCACAATAAACGATAGAATTGTAAAAGCGGGAAATTCAAAATGACTCACTCTATAATTTCGATATAATGACAAAATTATTGATATTTATTTGAAATATTGGCCATTCTTGGAGATAATCTTGTTTCTAGCTTGCAATAAGAATAAAGTTTCGAATTTTGGCCGATAAAATCATGTCAACATGTTTGTACAATTGCAAGAAAATAACGACAATAGAACGATGGTCTAATCATATTTTTCTTCGACTAATAATCCCTTTTTTTTTTCTCTATACATGTCGACAAATCCTTTTTCTTTTTGTTGTTGTTATTGTTGTTCGTATATTAAACTATAAAGCGTCCATAAAACAAACAAGAGTTCTTAAAGCCAAATGTTGCGAATGTGACCATCTTTTTTTGTTTTCTATCTTTATTTATTTCACTTTCTAGACAAAATCTTTATCCAAGTGAAACGATTATATAGATATATATATTTTTTTTCTTTTCGCAAAAATAAAGGGGAGAATCTCGACTACAACAGTTCGGGTTTGTTGTTTAGACGACCAAAACAAGACAAACTCATGTAAATACGTACTATGTTTCAAATTGTTGTATTGGGGTGACTTTTACGAGCTTTCGGTTTGCTAGCGGTAAAGTTGTCGTTGTTTCAGATAGGGTTGAAGAGGTGCAGTAGTCGATGTTAGTTTAATTACAATTTTAATTAAAATGATTCCGATAGAGAACTGTAATTAGAAACAAATTATTTTTAGTTTTTAGAATATCGAATTACTAGTAGTTTTATACAACAGGTGCAGTCAACGTGAGATAACAACTCATTTTAAAAAATGTCATTCTCAAATTGAATATTTAGAAATTCTAAAATAGACAATGGAACCGGATATGGTAGATTTTTCTATAAGGGTGAATGATTATGGGAATTTTTTTCCTTAAATCCCAATCAATTCAATGTCACGATAACTTCTAAAATGATTAAAAGGAACAGGTGTAACCGTCATTTCAATCTATTTCGAGAATCCGATCTTTGATAATATTCTAACTATAAACCGACTAGATTGTTCACGAAAATTTTCAATAAACTCCTATGATTAATAGAAGCGAACATCAAAGTTGAAAGTATATATTGATCTGGAAACCCAGTTTCTGGATTCTGGATTATACATATTGAGTCAATCTAAAATTTCCCAATATAAATATGGGTCAGTGAAGTCGACTTTTCCGATCATCAACATTACAGTATAGAGAAATAAAATAATAGTTTTTCCTTTAAGACTACTTTATGGAAATGTTTGCATTTGTCACATGTTTTATTTATTTCCCTCATTTTAGTTTCTAGTACTTTTTTTTTTATGGAACTTGAGCCTATTTTGATGTTTTATTCTATCGAGATGGGAATATAAATAAACAGTTGTTTGGGGAAATCTGTGTGCACTTTCCAACAAAATACACATCCGCCCCATTTATATTTTCATCTCAATATAGAGATCTACTATAGTAATAAAGTCATTTAGCTAAAGGCATAACAGGGAGAGAAGTTGCTGTGACAAAGCTTTCTTTGACAAAACAACAATTATTAGTCAATATTCTAATTATTTCCGTGGCTTTACATATTGTTAATTTCGTCTTTGAAAATTTCAACTTCAATAAAAACCGTATTTTGGTTCTATTTGCATCATTTTGAGCTATAAATGAATAACACATTTCTGCTATAATTGAAGAATATTTGTCAAAATTTGTTGATAGAGATGATGGAAGTTTCTCATTTTGATCCGGGCGAAAAAGATGGAATTTTCTACGCCCTGTCAATATATATATATTGATTGTAATTGCAATATTATAGTGAGATGTTATATATAAAGCCTTATTGCTTAGTAGACCTTCGACTTGTCTGTCGCCTTAGGGACTATCTTTATTGGCTTTTGGTGTCGGTTTGTTCTCTTCATTTCTTCCGATTTCTTCTATCAAATGACATGATTCCGCCGTCGTCTTAGGATAGGATTGATTGGCACAAATCGACATAGTAGGAAGTTTGGGGGATGATATGGATGGTGAAAGATCACTGGCGCCATCAAAAAATCATACATCTCCACCCTTATATATATATATCTTTCTTTATCTTCTTCACATACTTACAATTTTTAGTTCTGATAACAATTTTATGATGCATTTACATGGTTGATTAGTTATCAGTCGTTATGATTTTAATAGATCTGAATCAATCGAGTATATTTATGGATCGTTAGATGTTAGAGAAACATGCTTACAACTCACAAAATTTTTAATATTGTTAGAATCATTTGCAATATAATAATAATTTTGTTGATAATAAATTAGTATACGATTCAAGAATTTAACTGAAACATATGAACATTTTGTAGGCGATAACTAATAAAATTTGCTATAATAATAATAATACCCATTTGTTTTTAATAACTACTAGAACTTTTATAATCGTAATATCCGTTCTATTGCAAAACTCTATATTTTTAATCATCTTGTTATTCAATTAACAATTATTTTATGTAAACTAACAAAATTTATTGGATAGTAAATAATCCATTATCATTTAACAGATGCTTTCACTATATTTTCGTTATTATTATTATAAACAAATTACAATTAAATCACGAAATTTATAACAATCTATAAATTTGTTTATGTTTGGAAGAACATAGGCGAGGCTTATTTTTATTATCAAGTGTAACTTTTGTCGCGATACTAGCGAATCTGGATGACCTTGACGGAATTCAAACATGAAACATTATTTAGTCGCGTTGCTGAGGAACACGATACTTTTCCGCTAGTCATCATTATTAATATTGCAATTTACTTTCTAAGAGATGAATACATATGTTTCTTAGCAACGGTAATCAACAAAGGAAAATGATGGCTAGCGAAAAAGTCTAAAGAACTTTCACTTCAATTGTGCGCTTTTAGAAGTAAGGTTTATTGATGTGTTTCTTGAACTGAATGCGTCCTAATTATTTTGAAAACTGTAACTGATTGTATGGGAAATATGGAGTTCCTCCTTCTATCCAGCTGCAGACAATTCAACACGTGTCTATTGTATGTGGAATTTTGAAAGTTACGAATCTGCATATGAATGATTTCGTGTACGCCCTCTTGTCAGTCGCCACAGCTGGAATTTATACTATTCAATTGATTATTATAGTTATATGACCCTTTCACTAGTCACTTTCAGAGTTACTTCTAGGGTCCTATTTTGAAAAATTCTTTTCCTTTATAAATGAAAGGAGATTTGAATGAGATCATAATTTTAATTAAATGTGACAAGTGTTTAATTTGAAAATTCGATTTGTTGTTGTTTTTTTATCAAATAAATTGATAAATATTGGTGTTAAAGTTTAAAGGTTAACTAAAGCATTTAATAACGAGTTATTAACAATAGGAAGTTGGATTATTCTCAAAATTTTATCATAAATTAATGTCGAAAACATCATTAATTATATCAATAATCTTATCGAAAATTCGTCCTTTTTTTTTATGAATCAATATAAATGGAAGAATCTCATCAGTCGTCTTGGACCATCTGTTGCTTCATTGTCACATTTGCATAATTACGCCCTCAACATACACCAAGGATCATGTTGAACACACCTGTCAGCTTCTGTATATCAGTCGAGAAACAACAATCTGAACTGGTTCAATAATTACGAGGATTATTCTTTCAGTCGAATTGTAAAGTGTAACTAATTTCGTCTTAATTAATCATGCAAATTAAATTAATACTTTGATATGTGGAAGACTTTTTCGCTAGCCATCTTTGTTGATTGCCGTTGCTAAGGAACACATGAAAAAGAATTGTCCACCTTAGTAACAGAAATGATGGCTAGCGAGAAAGTATCGTGTTCCTTAGCAACGAGAGTAAATAATGTTTCATGTTTGAATTTCGTTTCGCTATAAAAGTTTCACTTCAAAAATATTCTATTAGTACCAAAATGACAGGATTTTGTGTTTATTGATTATTGATGTTTTGTTTCCTGCTGAGGTTGGAATGGTCTGTTAATGGGTTGTTAAAATCAGTTGTCTTATCTTTATATAATCAGGTTTTAGGCGACTATCATATAGCTAAAACTAGATTTTAGCAAACGTTAGCAACAACCATATCTGTATAATAACGAGAATGAGTTTCACACATATATAGACACACATATACATAGACATAGATATAAGGGGTAACGAGCAAGGGAATTGGTTAATATCCGGCTAAAGGCGTCAAAGCGACAAGGGTTTTCGTACAACATAGGAAAATCGAGGGAATTATTAAGATAAGTCTTAACGAGCCAAATATTATAATACAATATCTCTTTTTTGACATTAATTTTTTTTGTGATTGTAAATCATTTATTTTTGATTCTATTCAGCTTCTGGTGGACATTCAAAAACTATAACATCGGAATTCTTTTACTAATTATTTGATTTATGATCGAGTGCGGGCTGTAATTCTTTCAATATGAATGTATGAAATGCGATATTACGTTGTTTGGTGGTGGTGTTTTTTTTGTTGTTGTTGTTGTTGTTGTTGGGATTTTACAACGACGATAAACAAATCATTTAACAAGACAAGCCCAACATGAATATAAATTATTTACTTTAATTTCATGACAACCAATCAAGTCTGAAAATTTTGAGTATTCCCAAATAGCTCATATATAATTTATTGATTGTATTCATCTACTTTTCGTATATAAAGTTAATGTTAAAGATCAGATTAGACAAGATGCCAAGTATGTTTGTTGTTTGATGTTAGCACTCGTTCAAGTTGAAGCAACTTGTCAAGGATTGCCAACAAGACATTTCTGTAAACAACAGTGTTTTGTTGTTGTTTTTTTTTTTCGAAAAAAACTCACTGAATAAGATAAATATATATGAATGTAGAGAGATTGTGGGCGTATGATGATGAGTGGAATGAAGACGGAAAAAACGGCCACCCAAGTCCTTAAAACTCATCAATTATCCTATTATAATTATCATGTTGTACACTAAATTAGAAAATAA
>JAZBGZ010000307.1:24822-52124 GCA_037414795.1 Stenodera caucasica | reverse complement strand
CACAGGTTGGAAACCACTGATATAAACTGTCAGGATAATTTCGAATTGAGTTGATTCTTATTATTGACTGGACTAATGTACAAGCAATCGATATTTTGATCAATCATCACCAATCACTTCCAAATGTTGCTTAGCTCTAATCCAAATTCCTAGAAAGTTCAAAAACGTGAAAAGAAAAATCTCTTTCTTTAGCTCATGCTTGATTTTCCACTACTACAATCAATAGCTGTAGAATATAAATTTTTTTGCACATACTTTTTATAGAATGAAAACCTTCATCCATAGCATTCTCATTGTCAATTTTCCACATTGAAAATAGTAAAATCAATAAATTATTCTTACTCTAAATTAACATCAAGCTATATTTCCCTGTTTCTACGAACAAATTTCTTATTCATTTAGTTCGTTCCAATACTCTGGTATCTTGTGATATGGGCTAGATTATCTGAAAATAATCAACAATAATAAATAATATAGCTGTTCATGTTTTGATTTGAGATAGCATACCAGACGTTCAATCAGTATTTTTTACAGCGACTTCAAATACTCTTTTCAAATGCATATAGAATAAGCTCAACATAATAAATACATCAAGTCCTAAAATTGATTCAAACAATTGATAACTGAACAACTGAGATTCTTCATACATACTTTTTGTGGATTTCTATCTATGTGGCAATTTAATTTTTCATGACAACAATTTTTTTATTTCGTTTAAACCTCCCATCAAAATCAATGAATTAATAAGTGATCATCATTATTATTACAATAAACTTTTAGAGACATTATTCTTGAATTGATTCTCTATTCTTTTCTTAATCGAATTTTCTAGAATTTGGAATATTGAACAATTTCTACATAAACGACAGGAGAAAATTTAATTCCTCACCTATTCAATGGTGTATGAATAAGATGATAATAATGATAGTTCATTTGTAGTATCTCATCCTCTAAATAGAATGGATTAATCACTTCTCATATCAAATATTTTATTCTCATTTTTTCATAACATCAACAAGTTTCACATGATTCTGTACTAGTTGGTGAGCTTAAAATTTCCAATGTTTCTTTCGATGACGTACAAAGACATAATAACTAATGGTTTTTGTAATAACAGCATTGGTCTGCCCCATCAATTTTAACAATCATCTTGAAAAATACATGATAAAATTATTCTCCGAACATAACCTCAAATTTATATATATTTAATTCTAATATGCTTAGTATGTTTTACAAACTGGTTCACAATTGGTTTTTTGATTATTAATTCGTCATTATCTTGTAAAAGTGTTGAGAATTGTAATATTTCGTGAATCATTAAAATTTTAAGTTTATGTTTATGTTTATATTAAACTGACGTTTTTCAATCATTCAATTTACATTTTTTTTTTGGGTCACCTGTCGAGCAAATGCATAAACTAAAAATTAAGTTGGTAACAGATTTAGCCACCTGGTGAGCAAATACTTGAACTAAAAATAAAATCAAATAACATAAACAATTTTTAGTTCATGCATTTGCTCACCAGGTGGCTAAATCTCTCACCAACATAATTTTTAGTTCACACATTTACTCACTAGGTGGCCAAATTCGCTACCAACATAATTTTTAGTTCATATTTTTGCTCACTAGAGGGCCAAGAAAAATTATTCAAATTTACGCGCTGATAAAAAAAGTTACTATATTTCGGTGGATTCATATAAACATAAGATTTGAATTATTTACAAAATATTGAGATTTCATATAATCTTACACAATCATCTACATGGTCAACCATTTCAACCACACATAATAATTGATTTATTAATTTATGTTATCAATTTTCCAAAATTCATGTAACCTCAAATTTCATTCATCATGTTAATCTATATTCTATATAATTCAAGCACATTCAATAACACAGCTAATTGTACAAATAAGTTTCAAATAAAATTGAATGAATTAGAAATAAATTATTAAATAATAATATTATAGTTTGAAAAATGCAAAGAAATTAGAATTAACATTTAATTTCTTTGGAGCAATGATGACGTCTTAACCTCAATTTAATTGTTGAAAATGTTTTTTTTGATCGAAAAGTTCATATGAAATCAACGAATAATGGAAAATTCTGAAAGTGAGATAATAATTTTCATAATTGAAGGCCAAGACTTGATTTGCGATAAAACAAATTTAATAAAAAATAGTGAATATTTCAGTACAATGTTTGGTGGAAATTTTATTGAGAATAATTTAAATAAAATTGAATTGAAAGTACTAGATTTATTATTTTGGTGGAGAAAATTTTAATCACACACAATATTTACAGGAGATTGAATACAAAACAATGGAAACTTTGGAAAAATGTTTATGGGATAATGAATTAATTGAATATTTGGATAATGAATTAATTTTGAAAGTTTTTAAAGTAGCAAATATGTTTCTAATTTCACAAATTAAAGAGCTGTGTCTAATTAATCTGATTAAACGATTATCGATTGATAACTGTATACAAATTTGGACTACAGCTCAAATCTATCAAGAATATGATTTACTAAAGCGTGCAAAATTTCTATCAATTTTAGAATTCAATGAAATTAAAAATAGTGAGAATATATTTTCAATGGATTTGGATATGATTGTGAATTATTTGAGTAATAAATATTTACAATGTAATGATGAGATGGATGTATTCCAAACATTAATTTCATGGTTCGATAATAATAATAACAGTGATAAAAGTGAAGATAGTTTATTGAAATTATTATTTTGCTTAAATTTTAACGATTTAACAAACGAAAATATTGATGAAATTATCAAAACATCTACTATTATTAAATATTGTAAAATTTCCAATATTTTAAATTGTGTTAAATGTTTAAAAAGTTTAGAAAATTCCGATAAATTCGATGAAAACTGTTTAAAATTTGCAAAATTATTAATTGAATCTAAATCAAGAGATTTCGATGGCGTTCCTTGTATTATAGTTGAGAAAAATTTTGGATCGATCAATAATGTAATAGATTTTTGTGGTAAATCCACAATTATACTTTAATAATTCAATTTTTATTCAATCTGACTCTCATTTTAGATGTTTACGGGCGAAAACGCAAAAATATTGTATTTGATACTGAAGAACGCTATGAATCTACAATAAATGGCAGTAATTTAGCAGTACTTTATTTAAGTATTTGTTCAATTGATTAATTGAGTTATTTTATAAAGAGTCTATTTTAGATCCTCATACTAATGAATTAATTAAACTAATCGATATCGAACCAAATTTTGATACAGTTCAAGGCTTCAGTATTGTCAGCTATCGACAATTTGTTTATATTTTTGGCGGTGAAGAAATCATTGGTAAAGGGCCATGGAAACAAAGAGGATGGAAATTCGATTACATCCATAATATTGGTGTTTATTTCGAGTAATTTTCCAATTCAAATAATGAAAAAAATTAAATACAAATTGCAATTTCGTGAATTTTGCAGTTTTCCATATAGACGGCGTCACTTTCAGACTTGTATTGTTGGTCATTATCTTTATATAATTGGTGGATTTGGACGATTTCGTATTTATGAAAATAATCTATTTTATTATGATTTAAAACAAGGTATTCATTATTTTATTTTATTATTACGTTATAATGTTTTTCCAATTCAATTTTTAGAAACATGGAGTAATTTTGAGCCTCTACCAACATCAAATCGTTCTATAAAAAGCTGTTGTTATAAAAATCAGTTATTTATATTCGATATTGATGGTAATTCCGGTTATTGTTATCAACCTAATGGGGAAAAATCATGGCATCATTTTAAGATGATAAAAACACCAACAAATTGCGCATTTAAATCTAGATTATTATTCTGTTATGATGATAAACTTTATTCATTTAATGGTGATGGAAATTTTCGATAGAATATTACTTTTAAACAATAATTATTTGTTTTAGATACTGATGACTTAATTGAATTAATTCTACAAAATAATGAAATTATTCCGAAACAATTGGTCGAAACAAAAACTGATCTGTATCATGAAAAAAATTCAGTTTTATGTAGTGATAATTTATATTATTTAATTGCCAAAAATAGTGATGATAACAATAATATCAGTTTAATGAAATTTAATATAAATCAGCGAAAAAGTTCAACGATTTTTCATCATAATAAAGGTGAATACATTCCAATTAATTATAAGAACAAGAATGATGTTCTCGAATATTTTAAAATGAGACCCTCTTTACATATTTTCAAATTCTTCGTTATGGACTTGATAGATGAAAATATAAATCAATATCCCACCATTATTTGATTATAATAGCTTCTTTTAATAAACTTTTATTTAATAATAATTTATCATTCATTATAATAACTATAATATAGTTATGACTAATCTGTTGTATTATAATTATAGCAATAGCGCCATCTATTGTATTCTCAAGCTACTTCATTATATTTTAATTGAATAATCTATAGATATATCACGTTAGAATTGACTTTCTTTCGCAATTTTTTTTATGACGTTAATATAATACGTGAGAAACATAAGAAGAATAAGTGTGGACAAATGTAATTTTTTCATTATAAATAATATTCACATAAATAAAAAAATGTTGTAATCTTTTACAAAATATTTAAAATTTAATAGAACTGAATAATAAATCGTATTTAAATACAGAATAGAGAATAATTGCAAAATTTATTTTAAAAACAATAGAAATTTGATGTGAATTGAGGAGATGGATTTTTGTTGAATAATTTTTCAAAATTCTACAATATTAATAGAGAATTTTGAAAATATTTAAAGTGAATATATTAATAATTTTAATTTTTTTCATTTTGGAAAACTATTCAAAAAGGTTAAAGATCGAATGATGATGCACAATGAAAGTGTTGCTTTATTTCTTTATATTTTACAAATACTTGCGGAGATGTTTCTCTCTATATCTTTCGGTCAAGTGAGAGTACGGAAATACGGCATTCATGTATTAAATCTTCTTTAAATTTTATCCGATATTACGTAAAAAACTAATTATTTTGAATAGTACTACTAGAAATAACATCAAGTGATCTTTGATTCGAACCTACAATTTCATTTGTTTTTCTTTGCTTGCTGCCATTGGTCAAAACTGATCCAAATAGCCTCTGGAAGGAGTAGTCATGTAACTAGATTGATCTTTGTTTTCCATGAGTGTGTTAAGGAAAATCTTTTTCAATTTCAACAAAAGTAGAAGAAGCAAGTTCCCATTAAAATCACATGTGCTACAATTGAATTTCTATTGTTTTATTAAAGTAACAGATAAAAGTTTTTACGTCATCATTTTTATTACTACAGACTAGAACAATCTCTTTTTTCAATTAGTAAATGATGTAAGATAATTGTCCAATTGACAACAACATTAACTATTTAAAATTAGAATAGAACTGTTGTTTTTTTTCTTAATAAAATTTTTAAGCGGTCTTAAGTATTTTCGTGTGACCTACACAACTCTTTTTGAATGACCTCATGCAAGTGTTGAGTGAGTGAGAAATAGCAGAAGACGATAATAAATGAGAAATTTTAAGACGGAATGGAAAATTCTAAGTGTTTGAAATGAACACTTTTATGTCAAGATGAACGATGAGAGTTTTTCTTGATTGTTTCAACAAATCTGTGCCTTATTTACGTAATACTAGACTTATAGTGAAAGGGCTCTTATATCATCTCCAAAAAAAAAAAACAACTGACCAATGACCAATAGAAGAAAAAGTTTTTTCAACAAAGCAATTTTTATTCGTATACGTATGTTTTTCAAAGTAATTATCATCTATTGATGGAGTTTCGAAATTATTTTTCTGTCGATTTCGACTGATTACAAATCTATAATCATCAATATTGTTGGTCTTACTTAATAATCTATGACATCTTCAATCAATAATATTTTCTTTACGTTTTCATGATTTCCTATTATTTTACAATAATGTAGGAATATCTATATAGAAAATTATTTTATATTTAAACATATCTGTAGGCTATGAAGATACGCTTTATATGTATAAAGATACCTTTCACCAATTGCTTGAATTATATAGGAAATGAATAACCGGAAGTTAGTTGTATAAGCAGCTATAAAGAAGTTTATTTATCTACTTTAGAATAATACCGTTGATTTTTTATAAAATTAGAATTAACAGTAGAGAATATTTTGGCCTAAATTGTTTAATTTTTTCTTCAACTCATATATGATTCAATAGAGAATGTTTGAAGAAAGGATGTCACAACCTTGAGAATTATAAGAAAAGTAATCACAAATTTTTATTAGAATTGGCATTTTTGAGTATCATCCGAAATGGCATACTAAATAAGTCAACCTTGTGATACTTATTATAATTTTTCCTTTTCAAATCAATATTTTAATAATTGGCGATGGATCAAGAGCATAAGTCGTAACTCAATTCATACACGATCTTATTCTATCTATCTAGAATTTCTAGAATACTTATAGAAATCATTGCGACTACTTACCTATAGAAAGAAAGAGAGATATATCCACGAATTAATTTCAAACTCCAATTGACTTTCGATTAGATCTGAATCCAGGTCAATATGATTTGATTTTGTCAAATTAGAAAAAACGTGTCAATTATTGGGAACTTGTGTATTTCTTTGAAAATGTTCCGATTGCTTAAAGTTGAAATAGTTCAAGATCATTTCAATGGAAAATTGTACGATCACAATTGTGGTTGTTCTCGTAAAAATTTATGTCAACGATATGGACAAATATTTTGTGAAATCAATGTTAATGATTGTTGGATTTTAGGTGTGAATTAATACTAATCACTTGAAGAATTTTGTCCCTAAAGAAGAAATTGGAAATTTATTGAGGAAAAGTATAAAATAAATCAAAAACGTTGTAAAGCCAAACGTACCTATATTATTGTCACAATTTTAGCTAATAAATTTTCTCCACAATAATGAAATTATAAAGCCGATTATCTATAAAATTAATCATTTATTTACATTAATTATTAATAAAGATAATTTCAATTTAAAATTCTTTGAATTATTCTTCACTTAAAATTTTCAGCTTTCACCTCGTCGTACTTCCAATAAAAATCAAGTTCATCTCACATTATTATTGTTGCATGATTTACATTGAAGGAAAAAAAAAAGTGGATGGAATGATACTAAACTTTGAAATGAAAGTTTTTGCGTACTGTCTCCTTTCTTTATGTAGCAGACAACAATAAACTACCGGAAATTTCACACGATCAATACAAAACAAATAATTTAATTATAAATAATAATTTTATACAATTTTTGATAGTCAATCATCAAATTGTTTGTGAATGAAACGATTTTTTCTAAAAACTAGAGCAATTATAAAATCTGTATGTGGAGATCATTCTAGAACATAGGTTCATCGATATTGTACTATTGCCAAAAATAAAAATAGTACTCAAATTAGGGGAGCTTATCACCAAAATTATTGAATGAAGTACTTAGATTTTGCAATAAGATTTATTTTGATTCAACGTGATAAAATATCAATGATGTTGCAAGATTTTCAACTGTCATAATTGTCAGCGAATTAATGCAATCATTTTATTATACTTATAACAATGGCAATCAAAAATGATTGATTTACAGAGGCTACTGTATGTGTTATTGATTCATTATAAAAGATTCTTCTCAGATTACACATTATGTATTCGAGTCAATATCAAGTTTAATTTTAGTCACCTGATATATTCAAAAGAACACTAAATTCTAGGTGTCAATTTTCAATTATGTAAATAATGTGTAAATTACGTAATTTATGTTTATTATTTTGATTTAAAATATATTTTCGAAAATTTCAATCGAAGAAATTCATATGTGTAGTTTTTCAATTGATTACATCACAAATTAGATTCTTTAAAGAAAACAAATAGATATAAAAACCATTAAAATCTAGAATAGTAATTAATTCGATTAAGTTAGAAAAGTAATTGAGGCACTTTTTCTCAGATTGCATATTGTGCAATAACAATATAAATCAAGTTAAATTATTATTATGTCATCTCTCTTGTAATGTCATCGTCTATTAATTAGTAAATCCAACGCATTAGAGGATAAGTTTTCCATTTTATTATCTTCCATCTAGAAGAAAATCAGAATGTCGAAATCTTGAAAATTCAGAGTTATTTCTACTATGGACTTTACGATGGGATATCAGGTAGATTTATCGTTCGATCTCAGCCTTGAACCATATAAATTAAACATGAAAGTGAGTCGTGTTTCAGATCAACGACCAAAAAGAATAAAAAATAAAAAGAAATAAAATTAATATCATTCATTTATTACGAAATCTTCAAATTCCTCTTCTTTTTTTTTATAATCAAGGAAATTAATCTAGAAAACTACAACAGTTAGAACATTACAATTTTATTTGAAGATTGGTATGTGAATAAAATTTGTATGTTAGTTGAATATTCAAGTTTCGATAAATAATTAGAGAAAGGTGCTTTATGAAAACTATCAATGTTTAATATTAGAAAGAAGTCATTTATAAATCAACATGTGTGATGAATATAGTTGGATCATATTAGAAAAGATTACACAATTTTATTGAAATCGTTTAGAAAATCGTAGAAAAATCATCATGGTTAAATTTATTGAATAATGAATAATTTTGGTGGATGCGCCAGGAATAATCAACTATAAACTACAACAAACTTGCCTAATTTAGGCATATGAGACTTTCAAATTTATAAATATAATTGGCCATTTATTTATTATCACTATTTTATTCAAATAAATTATTTATTTTTTAAATTTCCATAAGGTTTCTGTCTTGACTGGCTATTGAAATCTCCCGATAATAAATAATGGTTAACGAGTCAATTGAAATTGTTGTTTTGGTATTGTACGTATGTATGTGTGTGTGAAAGTGGATGATGGCATCCTCGAAATTGAAGACACTTCATTGTTCCCACCCCCTACTTAAAATTTTGAGTATAAAGCCAGGAGAATCATCTCCAAATCGTCACAGTCACCACACGACCGGTCAACATTAAGCATCATGAACAGATTTACCGTGGTAAGTGGTGGATTTTTATTTGTACCCCTCCTCTTGATCTCATTAATTATACATCAATTCCCCGTAAATTCATATTAAAATAATAATAATTTACGGATTACGTGAGTGGATTATTATTGTGGAATACAGTGTTTCTTATTTGTGTAGTTTTTCAAATTTTTCGAAAATTCTTTGTAAATTGAACAATGAATCTAGACTTCTTGTCCGGTAAATAGAAATTGTTTGCATAATGAATTACCAGTTGTACCTACTACTGATACTACTGATCATAATCATGGAAAAAAAAGACAACGTTTCCTGCTGATGTTGATTTCCTGTCATTTAAAGAAAGTTAACTTTCTCGAAAATGTAATTCCAATTCCGCTCATGTTATTCGAAAATTTCAATTTAATCATCATCATCATCATCATCATAATTATCATTATGATTGTTATTATTATTATTATTATTAATAATGATAATATTATTTCCTTGCAAAATTGTAGGCTTTCGCCCTTGCCATGGCTGTCGCCGTGGTAGCAGAACCACCATCCGGATATAGCTACAATCGTCCAAGTGGTGGCGGTGGGGGTTATTCATTAGGCGGGGGTGGACTGTCCGGAGGCGGTGGCGGTTATCAAGCTGTATCATCTGGCTATCAAACATCTGAAGGTGCCTCTGTCGACCCAGCATTATTAGAACAAGTCCGTCAAATTCTATTGAAAGAAGAACAAAGTTCTGGATCTATTGGCGGTGGTGGCGGTGGAGGCCATGGAGGTATCAGTTCATCATATGGAGCACCATCTAGCCAATATGGTGTACCATCATCTTCTTATGGTGTACCTGGCTATTCAACACGTGTTGTTGGTATTGATCTAGAAGGTATCAAACAGGCTATACAAGTCGCCCAATACAATCAAATATCACAAAGTGGTGGTTTTGGTGGTTATCCAAGTGGACCAAGTAGCAGTTATGGAGCACCTAGCCGACCTTCTGGCTCTTATGGAGCCCCATATTAAGCTCTAAGAGCTACAGAACTGATAAAATCGAAGAGAATTTACAAAATTACCAACAACCCCAAAAATAACAGCACAACACGCGGGTCATGATGCATTGAATATTGAAAATTAACATCATTCAATAACATCAAATGTATTGAAAATTTTTATATTTTTTTATTTTTGTATAAAGCTTTTTATAGGTTATGTTTTATAAAAAATACATTTGTCACCGTATTTTTGAGTCTTATTTCGATTATTCTCCAAAAAAATAAAATAAAAAAACTTTAGAAAGTTTCCATGAATTGTTGAGCAATTTTCGAAATTCTCCATTAATTGAATTTCCCTTAGGGCCAATTGAATTATATTGAGATCATTGGCGAAACTTTTATCAACTC
This sequence comes from Stenodera caucasica, assembly GCA_037414795.1. NCBI lineage: Eukaryota > Metazoa > Arthropoda > Insecta > Coleoptera > Meloidae > Stenodera > Stenodera caucasica. The sequence continues at coordinate 41,708 of JAZBGZ010000307.1, read as the reverse complement.
TTTAACGAAAGCCAACGCAAAATAATTTTAATGGAAAGAAAGTGGGATTTTATACATGATGCAATATTCATATTAATCAGAGAAAGTAAAGCGTTACTTAATTGTGCATAAATATAGGTATTTTTTAATCAACTGACAATCAATGATCTCACACTTTTGAAGATTGCCGTGGCTTATTTTTCGTTAGCCCCATTAATTGATAATAGAAATTGAATTAGAAATTGTTTGTTGTTTATATATTTATTTATTTTTGTTTGGAAAACATTCACGAGAAACCAATAAATTTTTGCGAAGCAATCGTGATCTTTCTCTTTTTTTTTTAATGTTCAATGTGAAATTCGAAGCATGTACTTTATGCGAATCGACTCCTTTCAATTTTGTAGACTTTTACTGTGTTATTAGGTTTGAAGATACATCGACCAATTAAATGATTTCTATTTTATCGGTCAAAAGACGTAAAACACAAGGAGAAAGGATTTTATATGAATGTAGGTCGATAATGATGATGATGATGATGTTGAGAGAGAAATAAAATTAATGATAATTCGCTTCCGGGTATTGCAGACATAAATCAGTCTAGTCGCAATATTCTTTATCAGGATTTGGGTGAAATTCTATCAATCAATTGATGAGATTGTTGCTTGAAAAATAGAAGAGAAAAAAAACAAGAAAGTGAGGAGTGGATCTTCTCGTAAAGTGCACCTTCAATATCAACTTGAACATATTAACGATTTCACTCTTATATTATCTCGCAATTTCCAATTAAAATATGTATTATTTATTTCCAGACAAATATGGTAACAGACATTGAACATAACAACAATAAAAATTGAGCAATTACAACTTTTTTCCTCAACCGGATGAAAGACGTAAAATTACATAAATTACCTTCTGGGTGATCTTAATTTCACTTTTCTTCATCATTATTCATAACTCTAGAATTTTTATGAAATATATTTGAAAGTGAGTTGATTTTTCGCAAATTATTATTATTAATTTTCGTTTAATTTCGAGGAAGCTTAATCGATATTATTGACCATTAATTTGATTACTTTCAAAAGTAGGCTAATTGCGAATGACGATATAGGTGATGTTATATATTTTCACTTTCTATATACAGTCATCAAAAATGTGGTAAGTAACGAAAAATGTGAGTCAAAATCAGAAAATCATCAACGAATTTTCCCATACGATTATTCTATATGCAACCCATAATTCATTAGTAATATAAATATTATATGTATACTAATAATTAATTTGAAAGTTGGATTTAGAATTATTCGATGGATTTAGTAGCCTTTAATTTCTTCGGCAATCCTTTAATATTTAAAATAAATATTTGATGATCATAATTATAAAATTATCTTGATTCTGGATCACTCTATATATAGATATATAGATATATAGAGCTACAATTAACTATAAAAATATGTCAGCTATTGTTTCTATGTTCGCTCAATAGATGTCACAGGTTACCAACAATCGTTAAAGATGCAACATCGAAAAAACAATTTTGATATTAAAACTTCTATCTACAGCTTTTACGCAACCAAAAATATTAACTTACGTAATTTATAAACAAACAATTTGTAAATATTATCAAATTTTTCAATTATCGAAATTGATGGTCTAGTTCAATCTCCACAACTCTCACCCATCTCTAATTGAAAGTCATTTACTTATAAAATTTTAAAATATATTTTACCGAAATTTCATCCCTAAATATCTGTTAAAACGATGGCATTTACATTATGGAATCTTTTAGAAGCTACAGTATTATGTTTAAATGCTGTTTGTATATTACATGAAGAACGTTTTCTCAGTAAAAGTAAGTACAGACGTGTCATAACCTAACTTTCGATTTTAATTAATGAATTTCAATAATAACTTAATCAATTGTAATAATAAACAATTGTTTTTAGTTGGCTGGAGTGCAAGAAGTCCAGGTAGTCAAGGATTTGGTGAAAATCCATCAGCAAAAGCTCAAATATTAAATTTGATACATTCAATTCGAACTGTAGCTAGAAGTGAGTTTATATGTGATTTTATGCTGTTTATTAATTTCTACTATTCTGTTCCAGTTCCGTTGATATTTTTGAACATAACATTGATTGTTATCAAACTGATACTAGGATAATATTGATTAAATTGAAATTTTGTACGTATTTATTGTGAGAATAAAACTATTTTGTAATTATCTTTCATAATTCAAGAAAGTTTGTGTTTAACAGTGTTTATAACTATTCATGGATAACACTGAAGAAATAACATTAATGGATATCTGTGATGTAACAATCATTAATATACATGGTTCAAAGTTGCTTTAAATTTAAATTATACATTATCAAGTCAGTTATTTTATTTTGTTAAAATTTTATTGATCATGTAAATAAAGCATTTACATTTGAGAATATAATTGTTTTAGATTCCAACAAATTTTCCCATTAATAAAACAAACTCTATCACTGAAGTTAATGCAGTGTTTCGTGACAAAACAAATTCAAATGTGGTAGAGCCTCAAAGAGATTTCCTGTTAACCATTATGAGAACTCCTTTAAAAATCATTGGGTATTCAGAATTTTTCCAATTGTTTTTTATCCCATATCGATATGACTAATACGAAAATTCTAGATACGTCCCTGTTCAAAAACAACTAACCATATTCCAAACATCTGCCAATAAGTAAATGTCGGTTCACGTTTCACACTCATATTGAACTTCAAAAGCGAAAGATCTCAGGTTGGTGTGTATAAAATAAAATGCAAAATAAAACTGAGAAGGTTATAAATAAAATGTTAGTTTATTAGAGGGGAGATAAGAAGCAGAGAACTATTATTATTATTTTGATAAACAGAAAACATATTTAAAGTGGCGATTCTATAGAAGCGAAAATATTGTTTCTATTGTACGAATTTTAAAATAAAATTCGAAGGATACCGGCGATTTTTTCCGACAATTCAGTCCACTGATGACTGTGAAAGCTTTCATATTGACTTTTGCTTTATTGAGTTGAATACTTACTATAAAGTTGTCGTTATCGTGATACACGTGCCGAGCATAAAATTACATGTGCTTTAAAGTTTTCATTATTCTACACAAATATCATTGAATTCACTAAAATAAAAGTGTAAAATATATATTTATCTGAAAAAGATGTGTTATATTCCAAAAAATTGATGAATTTTTGAGAAAATCCTCATTTATTTCCTTACTAATAAGCATATAATTGTGTCATTTTTTTGAGGACTATTTTTGATCATTTTGGTAAGTAATTATCTATTAAATACATACCTAACCTTACTAATCATTTATTAATTTCATTTATTATCATTCTTATAATTTTTTAAGTATTTTGATTCAAAATTTCTTTAATTATTACTTAATTAAATTTGTTTATTAAAAATTTTGCTTACTATTTTCAAATTTACGTTACTATAGCAACTAGAATTAGTTGCTATAGTAACGTCTTTTTTTTATAAAAAAAAATTATTACATCTGTATTGGAAAATTTCTCTCCAATAATCAGTTTTCCTGATCAATAAAATGAAAATTCATTGAACCATTTAATGGATTTTCCATTATTATTAAAATCTACTTTGCATTTGTTCTATAACGGGTCATCCATATTATTTCCATCTAATCAAAATGTGGGTAGATAGTACATATTTCATATTGATAATGCTAACAATAAACAATAAGGTAATTTAATTATTTTTTATTCTATATTTATACAATTAATATAATTTTACAATAATTGATTATCAATAAATCAACTGATTCTGATTAATAGTGATTAATATTCTAACCTAAATTACTAAACAAGGCTTACGTTCTTCATATTGCATGATAGAAAAATTTTGATACGAGACTTATTAATTATTTTTGATGATAAATGAAAAATCATTTCACCTCATTGAATTCTTGGAAAAGTTTTATTTAAGACTGATAAAATGCCTATATTATGTGTAGGTATGTAATATAAATAATAGGATAGTTTAAATACTTTTACGACGCTCCTATTATTTATCACAAAAATTTGAAATTATAATCTTAATTATTCCAAAAAATAATTGTAGGTGTTTTTAGATTTCGTAATGTAGATGTAAATCTACTGATAATAGATCGATTGTTTTTGTCACACAAAATTGACAAATACATTCATTTTTATATGAAACGTCTGTCAGAAATTATTCTTAATTCGTATAACAGTTACCAATGGAACACCAGTACATTTTCAAATATTTATAAAATGATTTATTTTTAATACAGGTAAAAATGGCCGGTCATAAAGTTGGTAATGATATAGATCGTGATCAACATGATGATAATGATGGTTTAGAAATGGATTCTTTACAATCATCAAATAAAGATAAAACTCATCGGACACGTTTTCAAGTGAATCGTGTCCGAAATGAAAGTCAGAATAATGATAAAGATGCGAAAGATATGATTATTAATCTAACATCAGATGATGATGATGAAAATGAGGAACTTGGTGAAGACCATATTACAGATAGGACAAGACTTAATTCGGAATATGCGAAAAGTTTTCGGTAAGTAAATATAGATTTTCGATGATTTGCATTTTTATTTGTAAATATTTGATATCAATTTTTATTGTTAACACTATAACTAATAATAATCTACTTCTGTTATATCAATATTTTGAATAGCTTTGTAAATAAAATAAATTACATTCAAATATTTGTAATTTATACAGTGAAACCTCTACCTATTAAAGACAAGAGAGGTTATACTGTAATTCAAAATGAAAATAGAATTCAATAATCATTGATAATTTAACAGATGAGAAACAAAAAATAGTTGATTCATAACGATATGGTTTAGAAATTATAATAATTACGAATTGTTACCTACTAACAATTCGAGTGCATTAATGCATATCCCCGTTATTTTGTTTGGAATTACATTGTATTTCTGTTTAAATGATTCAAATACGTTCAAAATCAAGGGTATCGAAACACTGAAATGCAATCAAATATAATGGGTGCTCCAAATTATACCCCTATCGACTGGCTTTTAAATTATCAAATGAGTAGAATATTTCAATATTATTTAAAAATATATGTTCTTTTATTACATAGGCACTTAACAAGGGAAGTTCTCCCCAGATTGGATAATTATCGGAATATTATGTCAATACAAGCAGCCAATAGACCTACATTAGATGAATTACATAATTCAACACTAACTAATAAGGTAAATGAATATTTAGTTATTTTTTATTTTGATGATCGTAGAAATTTCGCTATAAATTATTACTATCCTCACTATGAGCTGCAAAATAATTCAAATCACTCGTTAAAAGAAATATAAAGCTTCCATTTCGAAGTAATGGAAATACTTCTATTTATTCAACATTTTATTTTATCTAAAATTAATATTTATTTTTGAAATAATAAATATTTTTATACCTTTGCAATTATAATTTTACAATCAAATAAAAAAACAAAAGAAATTACTAGAATTCTGTCTCAATTATGCATTTATATAATGATAAAAATAATAATAATAACAAAATCTACGAACAATATGCAATAAAAATAAGACATTAAAACTGAAAAAAGAATATTTACATAGCAATTAATGGACGATAATTGTAATAATTTGTATATTACATAAAATAAACGAGTTCGTCAATAATAAAAACAAACAGAACAATTGATGCTGCATTTATTGATGTTTTGAATTTGGAATAGTTTGAACACCGGGTCATCTAAATTGTTAATTGACATTTAACATTTTTTCTGTCAAATAAATAATATTATCAACGTAAAATCAATGTAATAGAAATTAATTGAGGAATTCATTTTATTAATTTGAATACCATTTGATTAAGTGTTTATATTGCTTACAACATGAATCAAAATTGAATGATTAATGATTAAATAAAATAATTTTTGCATATTTGTGGGTTATTATTGTTGTTTAAATTCTATGCAAATTCGTATTTTACATCAAAATTAAATTGTTTAATCCAACAATTGGCACTCATTTTAATTATTAGAAATTGTCCTACATGAATCTAATAATGTCAATGATTTTTTTTTTAAATAAATAAATAAATAAATATAATGTACACTGAATTGGTTAACAGTTGTTTTTGTAATAAATAATTTCCACTTAGGTAATTATTTATTTTGAATGCACTACTATGGAATTGTTACGTTACATGAATGAATAATTGATTTATTTATAAATTTTTAACTATAATAAAAATAACGAATGTTGATCAATTTTTTTCTAATATCAATAATTAAAATTGAGAGTTGAAATTCCCTAACCTTTGATTAACATGGTATAACATATAAATATTTCAGTTTATTATCATTATCTATTATCATTCAACTAAGATTAATTGACAAATTGGTAGCTATTTATTTTAGTTGCGATATCATCAAGGGGTGTTTTTCATTTATTCATAATACAGAATACAATAATTAATCTTTTTCAAGTAATCCAAAATTATTAAAATATTCAGATTACTTGAAATGATAGATATTAGGAAAAAAATTATCCAATATTTCTAAATAAAATGTTTATAAAATTTAAATTTTATCTATGATTCTCCATTCACCTTTTTTTTGCATTATATTTATCTTTTAAAAATTTTCCATTCATATTATACTTTAATAATGCAGCATAACGGGTGATCTGAATTATTCTCCTATATTAGCCTTTTTTTATAAAACTTTTGAAATTCAGCCTTTTAATACGTAATCTATAATTTCTGTAGAAAGCCTTGATATTTTGATAACAAGAACAATTACGTAATACTTTAATAAATTAGTAAGCCACAATATATTTTTTTTCTGTTTCAAGAATATCTGAACCTGTCTTGTAGAAGAAAAAAAACACGTTAGAATATGTTCTATCATCTTTTTTTATTATTTTCTAATTCATTTGTTGAGAGGAGAATTCAAATGGGAATTTTATTGAAGCTATGAATGATTTAACGATTTAATTTAATACTTCTATATTCTAGATATGGGATAAATAATAGCGAAATTAAAAAAAAATTCGATGCTACATTCAAATCTATATCCGAATACGTAGTTGATCTATTGTGTTTCCAAAAAGTCAAGTGGACCAATTAAGACTTGTTTAATTATTTATTTTATTGATGAAATTAATGAAATGGTTCTAATTTTTGTGTTTTTGCACGTATTATTAATTAAAATTGTTTTTATTTTTCGAAAAGAAAATTCGTGAAAAATTCTAGGTGAATAGGATAATTATTTATTAATTGAAAGATTAATAGCCCTTAACCTTTATAATTCATATTAACAATCAAAACATGTGCCTGACCTCAAAGGCCAACTTATTCGTCATACACTAGGAATCTTTGTAAATAATCCAACAAATTTGAAGAATCCAAAATTCAATTGATTATCCGATTATTATCGTTAATCTGTATTAATTCTGATAAATTAATTGAAAATTCGTGTGATGTTTAATTCATTAAATTTGTTAACAATTAATATAGAAACTAATTGAGATGACCCTTTAATTTTCAAATTCGTAGAAGTAGAGATCTTCAATCCTTGAATAAATATTCACACAAAAATGAATGAATGGCTTTATTTTAATAATTATGATTCATCAAACCATTCAAATGATTTGTGATTTTCTATTCCATTTACCTTTAATTTTGCGAAAAATAAATGAATATTTTCGGTCAATGAACACATTATTTAAAAACTTCCATTATACATACATATAACTATCTATGTATACATTATAATTTTCTATTCCTTCCAACCAGTATTGGAACCAGTTTCTTAACTTAATAAATTAAAAACAGAATAAAATGTTTGATGCATTTGAAAGTTGTTACTTCAATGAAAAAATTGTTGTTATCATTGACTAAAACCAATAAAAACAATAGAAGAGAAACAGAATATGATGATCTTGAGCAATTAGGGATACATCTCTTTCGGACGTTCGTTATATTCGTTTGAATCTAGTTATACTAGAGTTGATTACTAAAAATCAATTTTCTAACTTTGAAGGTCAATCCGTGATAAGAGAATATTTTCTTTTATTCAAGGTCATTTTAAAATCAATAAAATATTCAATAAAAAATCACAATGGTCATAAATACCATTTTTAGATTATGATTGTATTGATTAGACAACCAATAATACATCAAATCTTGTATACAACAGGACCGGCTTCAAACATATAAATATCCAATAATTGTTTCATCTATTTCGATTTTATTTTTTTTTGCTTTTAGGACACACCAGCTGTAATAATGAATGGTAAAGCATCAATTGCAGAAGGTCAAATTAAATTCGGATGGATACAAGGAGTACTTATACGATGTCTATTAAATATATGGGGTGTTATGTTATTTTTACGTTTATCATGGGTTGTTGCACAAGCCGGTATTGGTGAAGCTGTATTACTCATATTAACAACAACTGCAGTTACATCAATCACAGCATTATCAATGTCAGCAATTAGTACAAATGGTGTTATTAAAGGAGGTAGGTATATACACGACGTACGAGAATTATTGGCTCATATAGTTCTCATGAGCTTGTTTTTGTAGGTGGCACTTATTATATGATATCCAGAAGTCTAGGTCCAGAATTCGGTGGATCAATTGGTTTGATTTTTGCATTAGCTAATGCTGTTGCATGTGCTATGTATGTTGTCGGTTTTTGTGAATCATTAGGTGATTTATTAGCAACATTTAATCTATCAATTATCGATGGTGATGTTCAAGACGTACGAATAATTGGTTCAATTACAATTCTTGCTCTAACTGCAATTGTTGTTGTTGGAATGGAATGGGAAGCTAAAGTAATAATAATAATAATAATAATAATAATAATTAAATTTTTTATAATCTATTGATATTTCAGGCCCAAGTGGGATTATTAGTAATTCTTGTTATTGCAATTATTGATTTCTTTATTGGTAGTTTTATTGGTCCTAATGAAGCTTCTAAAGCTAAAGGATTTATTGGTTATAATTGTAATTATCATTATTTTTAAAGTCGACGATATTTTATTGGAAATCTTCTATTTTAGTGACTCTATTCAATGAGAATTTCTATTCAGATTATCGAGAATTCGAAGGTGTTCAACATAATTTCTTTAGTGTTTTTGCTGTATTCTTCCCAGCTGCTACTGGAATTTTAGCTGGTGCCAATATTTCTGGTGATCTCAAGGTTTAATAGTCATTCATTAATCATTAATATTTTAATTAATAATAATAATAATAATTTTCTAGGATCCTCAATCAGCTATTCCAAAAGGGACTATATTAGCAATTGCTATAACAACAGCATCATATATTTTAATGGCTATAGTTTGTGGTTTTACTGTATTACGTGATGCTACTGGTAATGTAACAGATTATGCTAATGTTAGTTTTATTGGTAATATTTGTGCTCCTGGAGAATGTTCATATGGTCTACATAATAGTTTTCAAGTGATTATTATTAATATTAATATTGATATTATTTTGTTAAAATTGTTATGAATTTTATTTAAAGGTTGTTGAGTTGGTATCATGGATAGGCCCAGTAATTTATGCTGGTTGTTTTGCAGCAACACTATCATCAGCATTAGCATCATTAGTATCAGCACCGAAAGTATTCCAAGCATTATGTAAAGATAAATTATATCCATTCATTGAATGGTTTGCTAAAGGCTATGGTAAAAATAATGAGCCTATACGTGGTTATATATTAACATTTATAATTGCTGTTGGATTTATATTAATTGGTGAATTAAACTTAATTGCGCCATTAATATCAAATTTCTTCTTAGCTGCATATATGTTAATCAATTTTTCAACATTTCATGCATCACTAGCTAAACCGGTTGGTTGGCGACCAACATTCAAATATTATAATATGTGGTTGAGTTTAATTGGTGCAATTTTATGTGTTTTGGTTATGTTTTTAATATCATGGTGGACTGCTTTAATAACATTTGCTGCTGTATTAGCATTATATTTAATTGTATCATATCGAAAACCAGGTATTATTATAATTTTATATTAAATTTGAATAAGTATTAATTGATGTTTGAAATTTAGAGGTGAATTGGGGCTCAACAACTCAAGCTCAAATCTATAAAAATGCGTTACAAGCTGTCCATCAATTGAATACAGTTGAGGAACATGTGAAAAATTACCGGCCACAAATTCTAGTTTTATCAGGAATGCCCAGTGCACGTCCAGCTCTCGTTGATTTTGCACATTTATTAACAAAAAAACTATCAATGCTTGTTTGTGGTCATATTAATACAGTAATTATGTTTATTAATAATTTATAATTATTATTGATTAGTTAATTTTAGAGTTTATTGCCGCAACGTGTTCGAAATGTTTTAAATTATAAAGCAAATAGTTGGTTGAAGGCGCATAAATTGAAGGCATTCTATATGCAAGTTGATGGAATGAATTTCGAAGATGGTTGTATTGCTTTATTGAAAGCTTGCGGTATTGGTAAATTACGTCCGAATATATTATTAATGGGACATAAATCTGATTGGCAGACATGTTCGAAAAGTGATTTAGAACAATATTTTGGAGTTTTACAGTAAATGTTTCTATAATTATTTTTATTGAACAAAAACTAATTATTTATATTTTTTATAGTAATGCATTCGATCTACATTTAGGTGTAGGTATATTGAGATTACAACAAGGATTAGATTTCAATCAAATTATACCTGATACTGCATCAAAATTGAAAAATAGTATTGAATCATTACCTAGAAATCAATCATACAGTCAAATGTCTCAAGGTATTTGTTTTTATATTTTATTTTTAATACTTTATCGACGATGTTTTTAAACAATACTAATTAAGATTTTATTAATTTGTAGCTAGTAGCAGTGATATTTCTGAGCCAAATACACCAATATCACGTCGTGATCGTGTCGTTAATATTAGTCCAAATGTTGATGATGATTTATTACAAACAACAAAAAAAACAAAATCAGTTGGTTCAATAAATAGTGATAATATAATTGATGATAATATCGAATTACCAAAAGAACGAATTAGTCAGATATTTCAATTTCAAAAAAAACAAAAACGTGGCGGTACAATTGATGTATGGTGGTTATATGATGATGGTGGTTTAACATTATTATTACCATATATAATGTCGACAAGACGTAATTGGAGTAATTGTAAATTACGTGTATTTGCATTAGCAAATAAACGTGATGAATTAGAATTAGAACATAGAAATATGGCTAGTTTATTAGCTAAATTTCGTATTGATTATTCAGATTTACAAGTTGTACCAGATATAACTAGTAAACCATTAGGTTGTACACAACAATTTTTCGAATCATTGATTGCTGATTTTCGTAAAACAGATGATACAATTGATCCAAATGCAGGTGAGTTGTCAATTAAATCATTTTACAAATAAAATAAACAATAATCGAATATTTTTCTAGTTCAAATTACCGATGCTGAATTGATGGCTGTTAAAGATAAAACTAATCGCCATTTACGTTTACGTGAATTACTTTTACAACATTCACATGAAGCGAATATGGTTGTTATGACATTACCAATGCCTAGGAAAAATATCGTTTCAGCACCTTTATATTTAGCATGGCTAGAATTATTAACAAGAGATATGCCACCAATTTTATTAGTACGTGGTAATCAAACATCCGTCCTCACATTTTATTCTTAATATAATATTTTCGAAAGAAAAAATTAATTACATTACGTAGTATTAGTATTTTTTTTTCGACTAATTTTTCATAATTACCCAAATTTAAATTAATTATCTCGCTTTCTTCGAAAAACAATTGACGATACTCTCCGCAGGCGGGAAGGATAATTCTCAACTCCAATTAGTTGAAGTTCGAACAAATAACGGCATATTTTAGCTCTAATTTTAGTATATTTTTATACTATTCAACTAATTTTAATTTTTTACGATGTAATTCTTGAAAGTATTAATATTCTTTAATAAAACTTTACAATATTGGTGAGAAATTCTATTTTTCCTTTTTGTTTAGCTAAAAAACAAGACCCAACTACACTAGAATTGCATCTAATCATTATTTGGTTTTCCTTTTTAATTTTCTCGGCCCGATTTTCTGTTTACGTGCTTTATACATATGCGACATTAATAAATACCCACCTGGTATTATGATAAATAATAAATATATACGTAAAATGTAGGTAAATTTCAATGGAATTTCAAATGGATATTCAATTATAGTTGACCATTTACCACTTTCTTCCAAATAAATTAAATTGCGGAAAATTATAACACCTTCACAGATAAAACCAATTGGATATAAAATTATCCAAACACTATAACGTAGCCATGTTAATAGACCATTTTCTTTTTTTAACAGCTGCGACATATAATAAGGATATCTAAAATTATAGTTATTTAATTGAATTGATTGAATTGAAAGAATAATTTACCGAATAATTTCAATAGCAGACCATGTCATGAATAAGTAAAAAACTACAGGCATTGTCTGTAATCGTGGTTCAAATTCTAACATAAAAAATAATACGAAATTTCTACCCAATGTTTGTAAAAATGGTAAAAATATACCACTTTTAACGTAACCAAAAAGTGGATGTAAAATTTCTAAACATTGTAATAATTGCAAAAAACACATTGCCGGACCAACAGCGGCATAAGTTCCATGGAATGATTCTATACCATCTCTCAAATATCTCACTGATAATACACAAACAATGTACATAAAACCAACATACATAATTAAATTATAAAGCGTCAGATAAACAATTTTGAACTCCTCTAGAAAATAGAAATTATTGAAAAAAAAATAAGATTCTTCATTCAAATGGTGCACCTTTCCGATAACCGAACTCTTCTTTTTGTAGATTTTCATAAAGTTTCGGGAAATTCTGACGAATATCACCAATTTCTTCATCACCATCATCATCCATATCTTCAGTTTGGAAACGATCATGATCGATTTTCAACCAGATAGGTTTCTGGTTTTGTGCCAACAATTTCGGCCACCAGCCATTCTCAGATTTTTTTAACGTAAACTCGATACGATTATCTGTAATTTTATGGATACATTCCTGCAATAATATATTAACATAATTTGAATGTTCGGTGTCTCTTGGGAATATTTGTGAATACTTTAATATCAAGTTCGTTATTGAAATCAATTGTGAATGAATATTCTTGTAAGCCTCTAGCACCAACACCTTTTGAGAAAAAATACAATCTCCTCTTTTCTATATTAATCTTTGGTTCCTTTAAAATAAATAAATTATTTTCTAATTATAATTTCCATAAAACTTACTTTAACATCTTTCAAATCAACTTTAAGGAAAATGCAGTGTTCGTTTTGTGCCCAATAGACAAACGGGCTGTAAACTGCCATAATTTTTCAAAATTTCTCTTGTCTAATGATCGAGACAATCACACAAAGCATCAAACTGAAAATCCTTTCGAATAAAATCCATATACTCACAATTTATTTAATTTGTTTTTGCATTTTTAATGATATAATCATTGAAAGTAATAAAATCAAAAGAAATTTCTGGGAATGATAAGAAGTCCATAAATACTAATCTTGAACTTTGTACAGATAGATTTCTAAAAATATTTGAATATTTATTACAAATCAAGATTTCCGAAATTAACAAAGCCATAAAATATTGAGGTTAGATTGTTGATACGCTTGTCAAATTATTAGATTAACCGTGGATCATGTGTGTAATGCTAGTTGCCTATACAACCACCGCTCCAATACAGTACGTCCCATTTATAAATACCCCTATATTTCATAAGTATTATAAATTACCTAATTGATCTCAAACTCACTTTCAATAATTCCAACTTATAGTACATTGTTATTAGATAAAACAAAAAAAAAACACATAAGAATAGACTCATTTTATTATTCCAATATTAAGTTGTCATTTTATGCTTACATAATCAAAAAATAAATAGAGAATTCTTCGAATGGGGTGAATAATAATCACAAGATTTTTTATATAACTGATAAAAGTTGAGAGTTTCTCTAACAGCTCCCCTCAAGTGCGAAAAAAGAGCCGCATCATCAGAAAAGAAATTTTTTAGCAATCGATTCTAAATTTTAGAGGGGGATCTTACGAATTATTTCTGACGAATTTTTATTTCTGTTGGAAAAACATAGAAAGTGAGAGTACGTAAGGAAAGTTGTGGGGCAATTTGAGACTCTGCAAAGTATTCACATGGTCAAAGACAGACATTCAATACTGTAAATTAATAACAATAGCAACTGATAATCTTGAACTTGTTGATTCAAAAATTATAAATTATGAATCTTATTTTATTGATATTTATTTTAACTTATATTAAAAGTGTAATTGTATTAAATTTAACAGAAATAGAATATAATGATGGTATATCGATTGAATCAAAATATCATTTACCAAATTTAAATGTTAGTGTTAGTGATCAAAATCAGCAAATTATAATAAAATCAAGTTTAAGTAGAGTTTTAGATTTTTATAATACAGAAATTTTAGCAATTAAATGGCAACAAATTCAAAATTTAATTTCATTAAATTGTAAAAAAGACGTTCAATTATATTTAGAAGGGCTGAATAGAACCGATAGTTGGGCTTTAAAAAGTAAGTATTCCATTTATTTACAAGTATTATTAATAGAAAAAAAAACAATAAACTTTCTCTCATCTTTTGGATTCGTTTGAGGAAGTAAGAGTTCATTAATAATAATCGTCCATATTAAGTAACAAAATTTCTTTTAAATACTCCATCGTTTTTGTCTGCTTAATAAATGACCTTAACTTAGAAATGAGTTTAATTGAATTATCCCTGGAAACTTCAATATTTTTTTGAATAAATAATTAAAGTCACATTGACAATTGGTTCAACATAAAATTTGAGATTTACTCGAACAAAAATTATGTGCGTTCTTGGTTGTTTGATTCGTGTTATTATTGTTGTGGCAATTGCTGTAATAATTGCGATAATAGTTATTGTGATTGTTTCTAAGAAAAAACCAGAAGCTAGAGAACTTCTAACTAGATAATAAATCGATAAAATACTGGAATAATTTCGTTGAAGATTCAAATTGAAAAACCGGATTTCCAAAAATAATCCGCCAATTGTTGGTCTCGTCGTTTCTTTCAAACAAATATTGACCAAACTGACTGGAAATTATCACTATTAATTCAATTTATTATCCAAAAAAAAGACTTTCTCTAAAATTACTAAATGCCAGTTTTTTTTATTTAAATCATATTTTGTTAACTTTCTTTTCAAAGAACTATTGTAGTACAAATTATTTATTATTGTATTTATTATAATAAAATGATAATAGTTATAAATGGCCCATTGCAAAATCTTTTTTCGCACAGGTGAGTGGTTCGGCTAAAGTCCGAAAAGAATTACAGTGGCGGTGTATAGAAAATTCTAGTGCAGTGAATAGCTCGTGAAACTCCTTAATATTCTAGCGAAACTTTTGAGGAATGTATTGAAAATATATTTATGACAGACATTTTCCAATCAAATTCCAAAATTAATATAATATTGTCCAAAAATTGTATTCTATTTGATGAAACGCCAATGTTATTCTAAAAATCAACTATACACGTGCTCTTTCTCGATTCCCCACCATAAGTTTGTTCATCCGGAAAAATCTTTTAACGATGGGCTGATCATATACCTATAAATATTTACATACATATCACTTCTTTTGGAAATATTTTCGTCTTCATGATTAATTCATTGAGTTTTACGATAGCAAAATCAACGTAACCTTCTAATTAATGCTTCAATCAATATTTAAGTTTATTCAAGACAATCGTAAAGTTTTTTTGCTTTTCGAAATTTTTGATTAGTAGGTACGTTTCGATTACATAAAGATACAGGATGTAGATGAAGATTCTCATGTGCTTAATATTGATTTGGGTATTGATTGTTATTGAAATTTTCATAATAAAAATCTCTAATTGAACAACAGTTTTCGAACAATGATAGATTCGCGAGATTTTCATAATTTTTCAGCAACTTAATTTGATCGAATATTAAATTAGAAAACTTTCACTTCATTAAAAGTACTTGAAAAATTTTGCGAGATCTAATTATTGTTAATTATTATCGTGTCATTTCGCACGTATTCACTCTTTCTTTCTTTTCGTTTCGATTTTTTTTTTTTTTGAATAACCATAATAAATAGAGCTACCATTTAGAATTTTGACATGCAAACCATGTACACGACTTTCTTTTTAATTACTCTTAACTATTTTATGATTAGCTATAATTTTTTTACCACTTGTCTAGTTTTACTATTGTTATTTGATCTTTTTTTTGGTTGAAACTTCAAAGTAAGAAATCGTTAAATAGAAATTACATCAATGCAATAAATCAAATAGTCAATTGTTTAGTTTCAAAAACAACAATAAACTGTCTAGATTTATTGGAAAATATTGGTTTACAAGGTTTCCAATCAATATAAGCGATAAATCATAAACGAAGCTCATAATTCAACCACGCCATTATTGAAATTTGTTCCTAAATCTCCTTTGTTTCATTACTATAGTTAAGCTAGATAAAATTTGACCAATAAAAGATCACCGAATAAAACAAATGAAATAACAATTTTATCCAATTAAATAACGACTATTTTCTAAAAAAAAAACAAAAACAGTATTACGATGGCTATCGTTACGCTATCACTTTTTTTTTGAATAACTAATTTACAATAATTTCCATTAAAAAAAATTGTTTTGTTAAAATTGACTTAAGTAATGTATGTATAATGTTAAATAAAATTAGAAGGATATTTCCGGTATTGAATTATATTTTCTTTTCCAGTGGACCGAGAGAAACACAATTACACTATTGAAATTAACAAATT
>JAZBGZ010000306.1:38142-50822 GCA_037414795.1 Stenodera caucasica | reverse complement strand
CCCATTTATAAATAAAAATAACATATATTAATAGTACTCACTGTATAACATTATTATTATTATTATTTGAAAATAAATAAAATGGTTTGAGAAGTTTCGATTTTTAATCCACTTTCACCCAAATTGTTGGAACAGAAATGGAGATTTTCTTCGGGAGAAATACAATTTTTGAGATTCACAAATCGGCAACAAAAAAACCCTTTCCGATAACCTATCACAAGAGTTGATGACGGGAATAATCAAGACAGCCACGTTCTATGTTTATTTGGTTGCATAATCTCCAGTACAATACTCGCCTGTAGTTTCAATTAATCACGCAGATACTTATGTATATGCTGAAGACTCTTTCGCTAGCCGCCATTTTTCTCCGTTTATTGCCGTTGCTGTCATATAGAGTCAATTGTAGTAATGGAATGATGGCTAGCGACAAAGTATCGTGCTCCTTAGCAAACGGCATCTTGAATTCCGTCGAAGTAATTTCGATTCACTACAAAATTTTCACTTCAAAGAAAATCTGTGGCATTTCGGAAAAACGCGTTTCCCGGCCCAAAACGGATGGATTTTCGAGTTGATTAGGTACGTGAATCGCTGTTTGTGTTTAACGAATATTTTTCATCAGTCTTTGGGATTCTTGATCTTTATCCGGTTGGAAATGTGCGGCGAAATCGAGAGAATGCGGTGAATTTTCTTTATTACGAAGATAGGGCATCTGCTGAAATCATCATCAATCATTGGAGTTTATCTTCACCTGCATGGTTATTTAATCGTAAATCATTTGGAATTTCTTTTGTTTTATGATGAATTTTCGTGGGTATAATCGAGAAAGTCAGAGTATATCGAGTATAGTGATATTATGGTCTTTTCGGCCTTATATTCGGTCCAGGACGCTGTCGGGTCGTCGCGACGTCGGTGCTATCTCATTCACAGCCAACGGCCATGCGAGCGCATTACGGATATTTATGGGTCGGAAGATTATCAAGAAAGGGCGGGCCCTAGCAGACATCGATTTTTCACATGTGCTCCAACTGTTCAAGTGCATCCGACACGATCTACAATTATACTTGGGTTACATCATCGAAAAATATGTTGGAAGATCACCTAACAACACTATCAAAGATAAGAAGAATTGGACTGGAGCTGCGTTTATCGGAAAAATCAACTAGGTGAACAACAGTCGATAAGTCCGCTTTCTGCAATTAACGCCCGCCCCCATCAAATTTATCTTTTGTCAACAAAGTTGGTAGTTGCGATAATTAGCCGGATTGGAGGCAACACACTTAACGAAATGAATTTGTCCGACTTTATTCGCTATTTATTGATTTATAAATTTTGTGAAAAGTTTCTCCCGTTCGAATAGAAAGCGAATGATGAAAATTTCCCAGAATTCGATCTTTATTGTATGTCGACATAAATAAATTGCATCATGCTACGAAATCAATGCAACTTTTGCACTTTAGTTTCGGTTGTTTTTGTTTTTTTTTCCCCCCCAAGTTAAGTCAACTCATCCTAACCGGTACAAGGTTATTGAAAAGTGAAATACTCTCGTTATTTCGAATGTTGTTATCAATTTCACTGTTGAGGAAAATTTGGGAAAGTGGAATTTTATCGACAAGCTGTGACTATCTCTTCCTGATTGGCGATTTCCCAATCGATTTCGAATTGATCAATTCTTCTCAACGGGCCATTTTGGGGAAAAATTCGAAATTCTAATCACTGGAAATTTTCACAAGAGCGGCACAATTTAAAATAAACTGATTAAATTGATTTTGTAGAGGAGGGAAGGAGTTCCACATTTTGCTCCATTTTTCAATCAATCTAAACTAAAATAATTGCGCAGATAGAGATCGAGATGGAGATACCTCGTTGCGAATAACTAAAAATTAATTGGACAGAACAACATAAATTGGCGAAATTGTTATTATTTTTATTACGAATTTCCATAATAATGAGACTAAACAAGTCTATTTTGATTCGAATTTTATCAAATGAACAAATAAGAGTTTCTGATAAACTTCAGACTTATTACTTGGAATTATCTGAATTTGATATTTTTATTTTTAATAACAAAATAATTGATAAGACTATCACTAATTATCGATTATTGATGAGTGAAAATATCAGCGGTTTCAACGGTGATCAGCGAATTATTTTAGAACAATTAAAAAGGTGTAAATACGTCGCTTAAGTTCGAATTTACTCAGTAATTATATTGACTTTCTATTGAAAATCGTGTCGAAATTTATTATTCAACAATATGAAACATCCACTTATTCATGCGACGTATTGAAACAAATTGAATTGTATTTCAATCAAATGATGTTATTTCTAATGAATCTCAATTTGAAAAGAAATCTGATTGATTATAATTGAATAAATAACAGAAATCGAAAGTAATCATTTGTTTAATTATTTTATTCGAGAGTTGTTATTGAATTTTCTAAATCGAGTTCGTCACTTTCAATATTATTGTGAATGAAATTTCGAAAACCCAGATCGTATAAGGGCCTTTCAAGCTCACTATTGATGGTTTTTCGAATAGTTGTTGTTCCGATTCCCACCACTTCAATTTGAAAAAACAAAATTGAACACAATCAAGAAAGTTGAATAGCAACGGGGGGAATTATCTATGGAGTCAGGGGTCATACAGCCCGATTTTATAATCATTATCCGGTATTGTATCGTTCAATAAAGACCGTGAAACGTGCCTATTTTTCCCAAAAAAAATAAACAGTTTTTGAAATGAGAGATATTTAATTTTTTTCTCTCAAATTAACAATAAACAAAAAAAATTAATCAAAACTGCACGGTAAGTCAAGTTTAGAAATTATAATTGAGAGACCGAAATTCGCGATTTGAGCCTCACTAGCTTAGAAATATCGTTATTTGCTTGTGTCCGAAATTTTTGCAAATTCACAAATCAGTCAAGCTTGAAAAATGAAACGATTCAGTTCAAAACTCCCCAACAGAGAGCTTCTCCTGAAAATAATAGTAATTCATCAAGAATACTGTAAAAATAGAGTCTTGGTATATTTTTTGGGAATAAGTCAAAGGTGGAAATTTTTTATCTTCAATTGGGAGATTTCCGCGCCTGTTTCCGATCAATTCCTGTTTCATTCAAGATAGAGTTCAACAAATCCACCGTTCGTATTGCTTCACAATTGTTTGGAAATATTCTAACAAACACCCAATTAAGAAATATCAAAGTTTCGCAAATCAATCACACGAAAGAAGAGAAATCGCCACCTACAGAGTTAAAGAAATAATCGTCAACAAACAAACAATAGAATTAAATTTTTGATGATAATTCCATAAATTGCATATCGGAATTCTATACAATTGAAATTAATCGTATTTGAGGTCATTAAAGTTCATCAACTTTAAAAAAAAATTCAGTTGCAATTATGACTAAAAATAAAAACAATAAAAAATACTTATCTAGTTGATATTTCAAAATAATACCGTTGTATCCTGTGAATTGTTGCTTTATCCACTATTTCATTAACAAACGCACAAATTTCAAAATATTTCATAAAGATGCAAGTTACTCAGTACAAACTTTAAGTAGGTAGAAAGCTATTAGTGCAACCGTCACAAATAAAAACAACAATAAAAAATAATCGAATGGTCAATGCCATATTTCAAATTTTGTAATAGCCTCCTCATTGCCTAATCGTAATAACAATACAAAATTTCCCGCTTTTCCGACATTCCCCAATTTTCTCTCATCAATTTTTTTTCTAATTTTCAATTCAACTAATTGAGCATTGTGTGAAATTGGCTAGTTATAGTCGCGAATTAGATCACTTAGGTGTGACGATTATGTCTTTTTGGAATTTTCGAAAGTTTTCCCATGAATCTAGAAAAAGCCGATATAATGATGTCAATAAACATAAGAGGAAATTAACCGTTATTTCTAGTTATTGGAAAATTAATTAGCATTTAACGTTTTAATTATCGCGACCGATTATGTGAGATTTTTCCGAATTTCGCCCGTCTTTGTAGATAATCAGCTGAATTAACGAATGGAAATTGGAATCGTGACTTTAGAAAATTTTCCTCGTTTCTCCGGCTAATTCTGATTGTATTGAGAAATTGAGAAATGAATCTCGAATTTCGCAACGATTTATATTTAATAAATGTCGTTTCAACAACAGTTTCGGCCGACAATCGTTATTCGAACGATGCAGATTGTCCAAATTTCGAGATAAAGGCGAATTGACCACTGAAGTGGGTCAATAATGCAATATTTTTCGAACAAGTTATATAATATTGTTTCGGCTCGTGTATGCATATTTCTGATTGTCGGCCAACTAAAAGAAAAGACATTCTCCGAGTCAAGGTTATTTTCGCTCATAATAAATCGCGTAGTTCCGATTTATTTCAAAAATAATAATAGAGACGAGATTCTTGTGATTATTTGCATTTCTATTTGAAGCGATAATTCAAATACATATAAATTAATTATTTTTGCCTTTAAAACATTTATTTATGTTGAAATTATTGAAGAAATATGTTTATGTAGTAATTATATTCTATTCTAATTTCTCTTTTTCGGAACATCTGTTTACAATTATTATTATTTTATATTAAATAAGCTGAGAACTGGATTGGTGGAAAAACCGCTTACAACTCGAAATGTTACCGTTTTCTATTAAAAGTACAATTTCCTATATTAGCCCATAAGTCGATTTCCATATTAATCCATCGCTATCTATTAGATCTTTACGCAATTGTTTACAATTATATAGTATTATTCACAATCAGTGAACGTATTCGCATCGAGTCCGCATCCCTCACAAAATCCCCATCTTCTAAATATTTCGTGCATCAAAGCCCTCAAACTTCGTAAAAATTGCTAGTCTTAGAACATCTAGTTGGCGAATTTTTCCGCTAAAATGATCGAGATCGGGATTTATCATAGAGAAAGGCTAGGAGTAGAGATGGGACATCTCTGCCATAACTTCTCAATAAGGATCGCAACTATTTTCGACTGACTGATCCAAATTCTCAAAATAAAAACTATACGCTTGCTAGAAATATCGGATTGATTTCCTATAATTTTCCAGATTTCCCCATAAATTTTCGAAGATAATTCATGATAATAAACGAATTGAATCGACTTCGATATATGATCGAGTCGAGTGAAAGTTGTCCCGTTTTACGTTGAAATTAATATCAGATGTTGTAATTGAATCGCTAAACAAAATTACAACTGTAATTTAATCTCTCGAAAAATACCACAATTGCACTTTTGAAGGTCCTTCGTGCAACGATATTTCGAAAGGCGGTCTCAAAGGTCTCACATTGAATTAATTCGTGCAATAAAATTGAATAATTGCACAATTGATTCCATTCAAAACTTGCAATTATTGAATTGGTGAATGGATTAAGGCTCATTCACACGGTCGACTGATCCCAAAAATCAGACAGTCGTACATTCATCGATTGATGAGTCTGATCGTTATAAAACTCGATGTACCGATTGTACGTTAATGCCCCATTAATCCGATCGGAACTTACACCTGTTGGGATTCTTTCGCTTATAAATCGAAAGTTGGCAAACTCAACATGTCTAATTGAACGTCAAAAATCTTTTATTCTAGTTGTTTGATTTTCGCCATTTCCAGCAATGGATTCCATCAACAACAACAACAACAACATCTACGCAATATTCTTGTCGATTTTGGGCTTAGTCGTGTTGTTCTTCTTCTGTTTGAACTCGCTTTGGAGCGTATTGCAGCTGATATACGCCTTTTTAGTGCCATGGTTTCTGCCAAATGAAGAGGAGACCTCGTTGGTGAAGAAGTATGGACCTTGGGCATGTGAGTAGTGAAAAACTGAATTTCCCTCAAAGTTCCATCTTTCCAAAATATGTTGAGCTTTTCCTAGGATTTCCAATCCTGCTATAATTCGATTTGTTCAAATTTTCAGTGATAACGGGAAGTACCGACGGCATTGGAAAAGCTTACGCTTATGAATTAGCAAAGCGCGGTATCAATATCGTCTTAGTGAGTAGAAATGAGGAAAAATTGAAGAAGACTGCGAGAGAAATCGGTAGATTCCTTTTTTTCTATATTCCTCAGAAAAATTATTGCAATTTCAATTCATAGAAACTCAATTTGCGGTTAAAACAAAAATAATATCAGCTGATTTTTCATTGGGCTGTAAAGCTGTGGAAATTGTGCGTCAACAATTGGCCGATTTGAAAATTTCAATATTAGGTGAGTTCATGTAATTCCTCTATCATCATCATCATCATTTTCGTGGAAATTATGGTAATAAATCACTGCTTTCTCAATAGAGAGTAATAATCAGAATTACCATGAAACTAAATTAATAAAAAAGAGAAAGAGAGAGAATCTTGACCTTAATAATGAAACTCGCGCCATTTAAATAATCACGTAAGTAGTTGGTTTTTAATATTGTTTTGTGATATAACACGTCTAGTTGGCGCGTGAGGTCAATAATACGCTTTAACAAATATAAATCATAAAAAAAAAGAAAGTTTTTATTTAATCGAAGATTTCGGAATCTTTTTCTGATACAAACAAGATAATCGGAGAGTTGTTTGAGCGACGATTTCCAAAACTATTGAGTTTAAATAACCAATAATTATGTAACGTGTCCTTTGTGTGATATTTGGTTATTCGATTTATGTTTGGGGAATTTTGAATATTCGGCTATTCGAAATTCTAACGAAATTGGTCGAAATTTGGACTTATAAATATTGAATGCGATCTTTTTGTTCCATATTGGAGTGAAATTTATCGGTAATCATCAAATTCGAGACCTCAAAGCTCTGAGTGTGAGCTCAATCAATATAAGAACTCGTTCCAAATTCTAACAATATTTATCTGAGATTTTACTGATAAGTATTTTTTTTTAGCGTAAACTCTCAATTCAAGCATTGTATCTAGATAATTGTGCAAATTTCAATGCTTATCGATTAATTGTTTTCGAAATTATTGAATTTTTAAACTCTGAGATAGAGCACGAGCTAGATACTCAGACTCGCCCGGCGCCTCCACCATTTTTACAATTGCAAATATACGCGCTTTATTTATATATTAATTATTACTTACTTAGAGTAAATAATCTATAATTATATAGTATTATCATGGAACTAGCGTGTCCATATAATAATTTTATGCAGGCTAATTTAGAGTCGCTTTTACAGGAAAGATTTGCCAAACGAATAAAAATAAGAAAAAAATGATTCTCGATAGATAAAAAATTACAAATAAATTGAAAACGAATAATTTATAATTTATATATTCTTGTAGCTCTAAGTCTTATCTTTATAGCTGAATTTGATCAATTTTCTTGAACCTGTTTGAATTTAATTCATCAAAAACTCTTATAATTAGTTTTCTTTTCTGTCCACTATAATTATAACATTATTTATTTCCTTGAGACTTATCAGCTAGGTAGCTTCACTTGATCCGCAAAGCATGACTGAACTACAATCAGTTTGCAAAATTATACCGCGAATCAGAATCAATCAACTCGAACGTAAAGATTTCGATTCTATTTAAAATCGATCACGTTCAAAATATAATAATCAATCGTTTTTTCGCATCAATTTTGTCCACATTGTGGTTAGTTTGTGGCCAATGTTGAGTTTTTATCCAATTATGTTTCTTAAAGACATGGCATTTTTCATCATGACGCCAATAAAAAATCAAATGCATTAGAAAATTAGTGATTTTCGCTGTCTTTAGTGGGTAATTAAAGGACAATGGATTATTTCTAAGAATAGTATTAAGCTTAATCACTGAAATTAATGCTTCTTATTTCAAATTATTGTTTAAGTAATTTTTATGACTAACTTTCGATTGAATTTATTTTCGAGATAATTTCAAATCTACGTTAAATTCACATTCATTTGATCGTTATCGCTTTTAAAATGTGTAAAATTCGTAATTACAAAATGTAGACTGTTCATATAGTAAACAACGTTGGCAAACAATACGACTATCCAATGTATTTGAGCGAAGTACCTGAGAAGGATCTATGGGACATAATTACAATAAATATTGGCGCAGTCACCTTATTAACTCGTCTATTAATCGAAGATATGAAAAATAGTGGACGTGGAGCCATTGTTAATGTTTCATCCGGATCCGAATTACAGCCATTACCTCTGATGACAGTTTACGCGGCTACAAAGGTAAAATTTTGACAATAAAACGAATTTGGAATTACAAAAATTAAGGGAGGTTCCAATCTAGAGCCCACCAAAGATATTTTTCAAACAAATCAACATTAATTTGTTTTTTAGGCTTATATTAGAAGTTTCACGGCCGCTCTACGGTACGAATATTCGAAATATGGCATTACTGTACAGAATTTATCACCAATGTTCATCAATACGAAAATGAATCAATTCAGTGATCGTTTACAAGAAACGAGCATTTTCATACCAAATGCTGAAACTTACGCTAAATACGCAATCACTACATTGGGTAAAATCGACGAATCAACTGGATATTGGGCCCATGGAATTCAAGTATAATATTTCAAAATAATTTTTTTAATAAAATTAAATAATTCCTGCTTTTGTGTATTTTAGTATTTCTTAACGAGTTTAGCACCGGTTTGGATGCGGATGTATATAGGTGGATTTCTGAATAAGACCTTGAGGAAAGATTATTTCTCGAAAATTGACAAATTTAATGGCAAGAAAGTTGAACAAATTACGTCGTAATAGCTCAACTACAATTTTAGCAATTTTAGACTTAATATGCAGTAAATGGGATAACTCTTTATTTGGATATCTAGTCGGCAATTTTACGAAATTCAAACAATCTTTGGTTACTTTTAGAATTAATTCTCGTTTAATAAAATTTTGTAGAATATTAAGCGTTTCTATTGCAAAATTCCAGAAACCTACAAACCCGAATTTGAATTTTCAACATGAATTAATTCCTGATTGGCTGCAACCATACGTACTACAAAATTCACAGCACACTGTCTTATAATTATTGGGAATTGAGCGCCATCTGTACTTTGATGACGTCAATTATTTTTACAGAGGCCTCTTCAAACTTTGAAAATACTTCTGTAAGCCTCCTTTTTTTGTTCTTTTGGGAAGTATCCATTGTACTCCAATTCTTCATTTAGATTACAACAATCCAATAATTGCAAGCTCTTCTTAAAACTGAGAAGTAATAAAAGAGCAGAAAAATTATCCATTTCTAATAGAAGTCCTCATGTGAATCTTCTTCTCATCGATTGTTCGAAGCACATCCCTCTTATTGGGAGTCTTGCCAAAATTTTGACTTCTTCAGAAAAACTCCACTTCAAATTGAAGATTTTTCTAAATAACTAACACATATTCTCGATTCGATCCATTCCTTATTCCAATATCATCTCGATCTGCGCCCAAAATAAGAAACTGAAGCTCTCTTTATGCTCAATTTATCCCGATTTTGGGATTGTCTTCGAGGTGAACTGAACGATTTGAGAACGTCCAATTCAACTGTTTAAAGAGTTGCCTGTACGATTGGCGTTGAAATTTCTAACAAATCGAGATTATCTCATATGAGACTTTCAATTGTCTTATAAGGCTTCTCAAGATTTACAGTACATACACCTTCCGCAAGACAATCACCTAATCTGCACATGCGCATTTTGCTAAGTAAGAGAAACTCAACTTCTTGAATTATTTAGTTTTTTGACCGATAGCCGTAGGTTTGCGTAGATTTTTTTTTTCGAGTGTTTATAATTTCGATCATCGATGGGAATCATAATGTTCAAATAATTAGAAAATTTAATAAAATCCTTAGAAAAATATGAAATTGAAAAAAAATTGTGCATTGTGTTCAAATATAACTAATTAAAGCAATATTCATCCTTCTATGATTCCTGATAGAAAGGAAATCGTCACTACCACAACAAATTAGACTGTAAGTAGGAAAATTAGACATAAATTAATTGATTAGAAGTGGAGAATGCGAAAAGGAAGTCTCGAAAGTATAGGACTTGTTGAAATTCATCAAATTGAACTTTCTAATAATAAAGTAGAACGAAACTAGTATTTCCACTTATTTCCTAAAAATTTTCATTCTACTTTCAGCAATTAAGCGAATATTAATTTTAATTTTTCTTAAAAAAAAAAAATCTATTAGATTTGACATTAAATCGTAAAGGTTGCCAGTCTGACGCACCGTTGAGATCTCTCAAATTAAAAGGTGAAAGGCATCTAAGAACTATGTCAGTTTTTATTCCAATATTGACAATTGTCATTTTTATCATCAACGAAACAATAATCACTATAATTCTAATGTAAACAAACACAATTACTCATGAAAATGAATAAATTTAATTCGAAACAATCAACAACAACGATTTGAGGATTTGTAAATAACAATAAATAACGTTCGAAATTGTAAAATTTTCAATCGTGTTGTTAAAAATAGCTATCCGATTGCCTCATAAAACAACAGAGACGAGCATTCTAATTAATGTTGTAATTGCTACAACGGTATCTCAACATAACTGGAATTAACGTAGCGATGAACAATGAATGGATCTTCGTTTAATAAAATTGAATAATTATCAACATTAAAAACCATAACGGTAATAATCGAATATACGACCAGATATGTATTACGAGAATGTTCAATTTGGCCTATCAACAGTAATATTGAAGAAATACGGAGCCTTGAACTAGCCTTCTGATTTGAATTTGAAATTATTCAGAAAAAATCGGAAAGGTTGCGCTGTTTTGTGGAAAAAACGACTGCGTACTTTGAAATTATCTTTAAGATTTTCTTCGATTTTCCATGAACAGAAGTCGATTTCTTCATCTAGACTAACGGCGAACCTTGAAGGTCCGTACAAGAAGTGAGAGTGAATGTTATCGATTCGATCAATTTTGCTAGGAATTTCGGTAACGATTGGAAATTTTGGGCGATAATCGATCGAATCATTTGAATCGGACAATTCTAAATGTCTAATTTGATCTGAATCAGAATAAGAGAAAGTGGGTCGCTAATGCTGCAGTTGTGCTGTTTTTGTATACGAAATTTCAATAAATTTTCGATCATTATAATTTACGATTTTTTCTAGTATTGGATTGAAGTAACATCGGGTATGCCCCAGTTCGCACAAAAAAATTGTAAAGAACTAGGATTCGAAACAGTTTTTATTTTGCGTGATTCATTTTGTATTGCTCATATTTCGGAAATTTTCTCATACGACATTTAAAATCTATTTTGCATAGAGAATTGAAGGAATATTGCGAAACTCGCTAGATGTCCAAGATATGATAGTTTGGTATTAGATTCACCGGAATGATATTTGAACACAAAGCATTGTATTATTTCTCTTAAACATTAACGTTAAGGTCATTTGTACTGTTTTTTTTTTTTGTTTGTTTGTGGTTGTCGATCTTGTATTAATGGATTAGCCAATTGTGGATAATGAGAGGATATTACGGCAAGAGAGTTCGAAATCGGAGATGAGACCCTGGATATTAGCCCGAAAACTTCAAAAAAATGAGGAGCAAGAAATTGCAGAAAATCCGAAAGTTTCTAGCAGAAGGCGCAATTTTGTCTTGAGGCAACACAACAACACAATTTTGAGTTATTTTCGAGAAAAACGCAAATTCTTCAACTTTCGAAAAATACCTCAATTTGTAATTTTATAAGTCTCGTCAATAATTCAATAATTTTGTACATCTTTTCGCCAGACATAAAATCCGCTTTCTTGAATACGAAATTTATAGAGAAATTCCAAAAATTGCGGAGAACTTGGAGAAACACATGAAGAGCGAAATACAGAATTTTCCACAACTCTCCGAATTTCCGCAAGAATTCAACGATTACGAGAAATTCAAAATTTTCGAGTTACAAAATCTATAAATTGCAATTAACCACAGAAAAATTGAGCAGGCGCTGAAAGAACTCAGTTTTTTCAAGACTATTCGAGAAATTGAGCCTCAAAAATACTGTCATTTCCAAGGCAACATGACCTAAAATCTAAAATAAAATCGAATCGCATCTAGAGTCATAAAACTTACAATAAAGTTCGAGAGAAATCGTAATTATATCACTTGGTGAGCTTGAAACTTTCCAAACTTCCAACAACAAAAAAAAAAAACGTATTGAGCTGAAGCCGAAACAATCATAAAGATTGATCGACTGCAACATTACATAAATTATAGTGAATTACATGAATTTTTTTCTAATAGAAACAATTATGAAATATCAAAATACATTGGACAGGCTTTCTAAATCGCCGATTCGTTAAATAAAGCGCGTACACAAAAATTTCCAATTATTTGATAATTAATAATATATAACTCCAACTCAAGGTCTCTATTGCATTTTGTTCAAATGGTGGAGACCAAAAGGGAACAAAATTGGGTGTGTACTGGTTGTTCTTGATCGGAAAAAAAAATGACTTTATTTTCAATATCAACAACATAGTCCAATTCGAGACATCCTGTTTCTGTGGGAATTTCGGTGATTTCGTTTACAAATTATTTCCAGCTAAAATGACTTCAACGGGGTTGCGAAACGACACCAACTACAGCGATGACAATTTCTCAGATGATGAAAGTTCACCACTCACTGAAAATATCTATGGAGGAAGGTGAGTTTTCGTCTAGTATAATTTCAGTTTTTTTTTTTTTTTGTTGTCGATTAAAATAATAATAAAAAAGCACCGTTAAA